>VZTB01006393.1:270281-355393 GCA_013397245.1 Thryothorus ludovicianus
AAAAAATAATCTAAAACACCTGTATATCACTAGAATACTTTAGTGCACAAAGACAGCATTGGACAGTACCTGGCCAAACTCTGGGGCTGCCCTCATTTTCAACAACTCTAGCATAATGAGACATCAAAGTCTAGTAGCAAAATATCCCTGCAACAGTCCAAATATAAAACTTTTTGTACAAATATATTTTTCTTTATGGTACGTAATCACTCTTAAAATACATAATTTCCTTAGCAAAAGTTTGCAACAATATTAAAATAAATAAAATATCCTAGAGAACATTCAGTTCCATAATAAAACTGCAAACCAGAAGAGTATAAAAATTAATTTCATTATTAAAGTCTACTTCTGAGAGGTTTGTTCCCTTCTTTTTTTTTTTTGTTAGGCCAAGGTAAAGAGCATGTAAAGATGCCAGACCTATGCAGACTATTAGAGGTCCACTGCCAGGAGTCCTACCTTTTGCAGGATACTGATGTCAGCCTGAACTCATCCAATTGTGAGTGTGAGCAGGGTCAGGTTAACAGTCTCCTAGGTTTTAAGAGGAAATACCAATTCTCCCTTAACTGTGGAGACATGACAGATGTTGATTGGCTTCCAAGACAATATCCTCTCTTCCTTCATTTTCACCTATGCACGTGGCATTTAGCCTTTCCTGCTAAGCTGAAATTACAGTTGCTGCATGGAAAACAAAGAGGAGGAAGTTTTCTGTGTGCCTTGCTGATATTGTCCCTTAATTCATTTGCAGGAAGTGAATCCACAGGAGTTTTTTTACATACTGATTTTTCAATTTGCCACCCAGATTTGATGTTTTTTCACATTCTTCCTGCTGTCTAGTCCTCTCATTCCAGCAAGAAAATTTCTAAAAGTTTTCTGAAACAATTATGTCATGCTAGGCAGGTTACTTTTGCTTGCCATCTCGTTTGTATCCAATCAGAGCAGCTTTCCAAAGGAAATCTGGTTTCACCACTATAAGTGGCAAAACCTCAAAGAATGCACATGATTAACCACAGAAGGGAAGCAATTCCCACATGCTCATGTGGTTGCCGCAGTAAACTCCTCCTGTAAGGCTGAATTTGTGCACGGCCGAGGCAGGTTCAGAAGTGCTGGTCCTGTCACCATGGGGCACTGCTGACCATTCACTCCTAGAGAGGGTCTCTACAGTGTGTCACAGTCTTGTCTCCTGCACTTCTTCCTCCGTTTCCTCCTGCAAGGCAGTGATCTGGGGTCGGGGTTTACGTTTGCTGGAGTTCCTGTGGTGTGCTGGCAGTAGCTTAAGGCGCTCAGCGTGACTGATGGCCTGCCTGAAGGAGCTCTTCTCGTTCAGCAGCTTCTGAATGGATTCGTACTGCCTCAATTTATTGTCCTCGATTACCTGGAGAAACATCACTCCGTTAGATGAGCGATGGTGGTGCTGACAGAATTCAGCTAATGCAACTAATGGAGCAGGGAAAAGACATGGCAAACACCTTCTAACAGAAAAAGACCAATTTACAATTTCTAATTTCTAGTCTGCAGTTTCTAATTACAGCCACAAAAACATACATTAAAATTTGAACATGTGGAAAAGGTGCCTATTGCCCAAGTTACAAAATGCTGCTGGACTGGCTGGTTTCTTCTTGTGACTTGGTTTTACCTCTGAGTCCCCTGTTGAAGTCTCCCAGTACCTTGGCGTTCCCCTGGCACTGCTAGACCACTCGGTTAAGAAAGCGTTAATTTTCCTATCTCCAGCAGAGGGAGAAGGCTGCCAGCAAGGTGCCAGGCTTTCTTTGCTTTCTTCTCACCAAACAAGGAAGCTCTGCTCACCTCTGTTTGAAGGAGACAACAAGTTTGCCCTGTGAGGTTGTGCCAGTCCCCCCTGTCAGGCGTGAGATGCTGAGAAATCAGGCTCCTTCACTGGCACTGCAGTGTCAGCGCATCTCTGGTAAGGGCACAGGTCTGACAGGAGAGGACTTTTAGCATCTCTGTTGCTAAAACGTGGTCTGGGGGGTGGGAAGTGTTTGCAGAGCAGAGACTGCCTGCCTGCAAGGGCTCTGCTGCCGCAGCAGCTGGGGGCGAGGCTGAGTCCAGCGCACACAGAGGAGCAGCACAGCCAAAAGGATTACAACCTGCCTGCTGTCTAGCCTGCTTTAACTGCAGGCAGTGTTCCTCCTGCTGTGCTAATGCACCCAACCAAATAGACATCAAAAACCGTGTTTCACTCTGCTAACAAAATTTAGATGCCCTCTCGTAGAAGAGTGAAAAAATACAGGGAGAGGAACCTAATTTTTAAGAACTATTTGCATAACTTGCATTTTCTTTACTAGCCATTTTTATGTAACGAAAGAAATACCCCAGGACTCCAGTAATTTACACCCTTGATTACACGTGAAAGGAATATTTACACGGCTTGTTGGAAGAAATCAGCAATTCTGATCATCACATGATAGGAAACTCCTCTTCCTCAGGCAGCCTCCTATTGCTCAAGTGCAGCTGATTCTGCATTTGCAATTGTAAAACTGTGAGATGCTGAGATTTTTCTAAATCTTCTGAGCTAATCAAAAATATAAGGTACTTGGATCAGCAACTGGATAACCTAAACAACTTTCCCTTTGGTTGAAACTTTCCTTCTTGCTCCTCCAGAATATCACCCAGCTCATCTGAACACAGGTGTCTGTGACAGATCATGTGAAAGAGCTGCCAGTGGGTAGATTGCTCAACTGCCCTGAATGACCCCCATCAATCCAGAAGACATCATCATTTCCACCTGGTGTGTTTTGCATGTTCATCAAATGGAGTGAGACAACAGTAAGTGAGTCCATGAGAAATGCTCACCAAAAATCTCTGGCACTCCAGCATGGCCTCCAGCCTGTGCTCAGAGAGTATCACCGTGCAGTTGGCAAACGCGTGCTTCAGGGTCTTCCTGATCACTTGGGAAGTTCTGAAAGGCAAACAAACACTGGCATTCAGACTGCAATGTGCATGCCCATAACTGCATTGACATGTGCAACAGTCTGGTTGTGGGCTGTAGAGCTTCCACTCAGGGACACAGACCTGCAGTGCCTCAGCTGCATCTCTGCTGTCAAAGTACCTATCAGCCACAGAGTAAGGCTGTAACCAGGCTTCCCTGAGCCCCTGCACAGTTACCAACATACATTACTGAAACCAGGTTTGGTAATTGGCCAGACAAGTTACAAAAGATCTCTTCAGATGGAGCTGCCTCGCGTGTTTTCTTATTCTGTGTTAGAGCAAACGAACAAAACATACACAGGGTCCAGGTGAGCACTTGGTTCATCGAGCAGCAGGATTTTAGCTTTGCTGAGAACTGACCGGGCGAGGCACATCAGCTGTTTGTGGCCATGACTGAGGACGCAGCCTCCATCCACAAGAACAAAATCAAGCTTGCCTGGAAATTGCTCTATTACAGACTTCAGCCCAACCTGCCAGAGAAAAAAAGGACAAAAACATGCAAGACATAACTACTGCTGACTGTGGCAACCATTTACATAATTGTAAATGCTACAGAAAGTGATTTTTGAAAGGAAAATAGGCCTCTTTGTTTACTAGGAGTTTAAAAAGAAATGATCAAAATTTATATGCTACATTATAGCAACTGAAAAAATAACCCTGATCACCATGGCTACTGTCTCTACAGGTCTGACTGTGTTTCCAGACGCTCCTTTTGCTGCCCCAAAGGTCTTGTGCACTTTGGTTGTACTAAAGGCACAAGATGTTTCCTTCTGGCACTGGTGACAAAGTGTTTAGAGGGCTGCCCATGCCAGGTGAAGCTGCTGCCTTTGGACCAGATACCAGAGTCCAGCCCAGGAGGTGTTTTCTGACTCTTTCTTCCTGTGCTCCTATTCATTCTCCTTGGGAGATTTACACCTCAAAGCAAAGCTTTCCATCTTCCACAGATCCAAACCAACAGTGGTCCTCAGCCTTATCAGCAGAGTTTAAAGAGACATTTTTACAAAATATGAAATCTAGGAAATATATGTGAGTTGCATGGTTCTATAAAACACTATTAAAACGTAATGAAATTTCAGGAATTTATAAAGGCCACCTCTCTTGGATTTTTTAAATATTACTGATCTGCAACTAATGTGTGTTCCAGGGAAAACAAAAAATTGGAATTCCTACAGTGTTTTCACTTTTCACGGAAACCATACTAAACAGTGGTGTATGGGATATGTTGTGTTTCTGAAGAGCTCATGCTTTAATTTGTAAACAAAGCAAGGCCAATGTTTTGTTCCTCATTCTCTTTTGAACACACATTTTATCCTTAATGAAATTTTGCATTCAATGGATGGAAAAGCTGCTTTCTTCTTAAAACTGCACAAGGTCTCTCCATGTACCCATAGGGTACAGACAGCTGACTGCAGAAGTCAGACTTAAGTTCACAAGGAGACACAAGTCTGACAGATTCAGGTGTTGAAATATGGGGGCAATAAAAAATGAGACATCAGACAAGGCCTTGTTCTCTTCAGTTGATTGCAAGGAGTGTAAAAAGCTGATGCTGATCTCAGGAGGATCCTCTAAATCCTCAGCAGTCAACATGGGTCTGGAATAAGCTGACAGTTCATTTCTGTGCCGTGCTCCCAAAGTTACAGTGACTCACTGCCACTGCCAAGCCAGACTTCAAGAGCATGAACTTGGTAAACAATCCAGTCACTCCTAGTAAAAAGCATTACAGCTCTTTCTTTTTTGTATTTGCTTTGCATTCTTGCCTGTGCAATGAAAACCTCAATATCACATAAAGATTTGCCGAACTCCTTAATGATAAACATTTCAAAATAATTTTTTTTTTTCACACCATTGTAAAAGAGGTTTAGCTCTTTAAAATTCCAAGCTCAGTTCAAACACAGACTGGAAACAATCCTCTAAAGCAGGAGAGCTTATCTTCTTCAAGAAAAAGGATATTGATCCACACTCATTTTTTTCCTGAGCTTCAGGGAAGCAGAGAAACAGCACTGAGCATGCTGTTGCCTCTGCTAGGGCTATCTGAAAACTGCTGTCACACTATCTAAACAAAAATGTCATGATGTTTTTATTTGACAGTAAACTATTCACAGAACCTGTCTACTTTCCTCTTTTCCAACTGTAGGGAAGAAATTAAAAAAAAACCCAGGAAAGTAAACAGAGACAGAGTTAACTTCCTGGATGGGAAAGGAGGAAGCTTTCAGATTAAGTCCCACGCCTGTAAGCACTTTTTGATAGGTGAGACTTGCAATGAATAGGAAAAATGGCACCAATTTATGGTTAGGTCTGTATTAATTAGGTCATCTGTACCTTGGAAAAAGGTATCCACTTTCTAGGCTGCAGCCCTTTCCCTCCTGTAATGCTCACCTGACTTTTCCCAGGCATTACGGACACCTCTGCAACCCATGAAGCACTGTCAGAGCCAAGAGGTGGCACCTGACAACTGCAACTTGTGGGACCAGTGCAACATAGACACAGCACCTGGCCCCTAAGCTTGAGAATTGGAAAAAAAATTATGTTGAAACCTCAACAAAATATTAGAAGACGACCTTCAAGTTCGAAATTCTAACATTCCATGACTCTTATTTTCCATGGCAGAGGAAGCTCCATGACACAAGTAGAACAAAAGCCTGAATGCTTTGTCAGAGAGAGATCCTCTCAGCTGGCTTCACATTGGCCTGGGAATTGCAATAGCTATTTATATAAAACATAATAGATATGGTTTGTAGCACAGCATGACCTTCCCTCTGCACTTGTTTCCTAAGATTCTACATAAATGTAAAATATTACAATCATTTGACCTACACTGCACCCTGCTGTAACCACATCACCAGAGGGAGACAAATAACACTGAACAGCTTTACCTCCTCTGCAACTTTCCATATTTCTTCATCATTCCACTGCCCATAAGGATCCAAATTCATCCGAAAAGTTCCAGAAAATATGAACACTTTCTGCAAGAAAAAAAGACATACAGACACAGGTAGATAGATAATCTGAAACATTGTATAAAGCATTGGAAATTGTTAAGCATACAGACAAAAGAATAACCTTCTGCAATTACCAGATAGAGTTAAACGCAGGTTTTGTGGTTTTTTTAAATATTGCTTCAAACAAAGTGAGTTTGAAAACACCTATATATTAAGATTTTGGCAATTACCTTAATAAAATCTTAGTCAAACTTCTCTGAAAACCAGCAAACCCCAGATTTCAGCTGTTTACAGAATAAAATATTTCCTGGATTGTCATTTTCAAATAAATATTTTAAAACTATTTTTGATTCTTGGCTAAGTGAAACATTTTCAAACATACAAAAAAAATTGCCAAACTAAAGTGTGTGTTTCCACAATTTTTTTTAAAGAGAAAAAAAAACTATTGCTTATTTCTCAAAGTTCAGAGACATCATCCTAAGCTGTTTTTCATCAATGAATTTCTTTTTCTAATAAACTGTAGCCAAATGCACATCTCGGCATTATTTTTTTTTTTCCCCTGGCATTTCACTGTGTCCCAGTCCTGTCTCTAAAGATGTTCTTTCCCTCTCTCATGGTCACATGGCAGAACTGTGACAGAGCACGACTGCAGCAGCAAGAACCTGCTCTGTGAGAGTTTCCCCGACGGACACTGCGGGCTCTGCTCGCTCCCTGCTCCGAGCTTTGCCCGACGGACACTGCGGGCTCTGCTCTGCTCTGCTCTGCTCGCTCCCTGCTCCGAGCTTTGCCCGATGGACACTGCGGGCTCCGCTCGCTCTCTGCTCTGTCCCGCGCCCGCCTACCGCTACAGGAGATGAGGAAGATGCACATTTCCTGGCACCGGGAACACGCCCTTCTCGAACTGCAGTTTACTACTCCATTCTGCTTTCCCCATCATTTCAGGCAAGCAGATTTAGGCGATCATACCTTACTTAGATGCACGTTTTGTAGCTTAAGAAGCAGTGACTCAGATAAAATTAAATATTTGTTTTATCTCTTTTTACGTGGGATGGATTCTGATGGAAATTAGATTCTTCAAGGGACACTGAGGCTGTACAACATTTCTTAAGAAACTATTTTTTTCTATACTGTAAGGTAAACCTTTTGTCTGTAGCAGGGAGAACTTGTTCTCGAAGAATTTAAGTGTCTTGTTCAGAAATATTACCATTTGCTTGCTCTTTCCTTGTACATACGCAACAAATACCAAGAGGAAAAATTTGAGACAATTATTTTCTTCTGTCTTTCTAAACAGAGTATTTATTTAGAAAAACTGTGTTGAAATGCCAGTGATTCATAGCCACGTAAGTTCCTGGAGTCTTGGTAGTCAAACACTACCAAAAGCAGTGAAGGACTAGCTATACCAGCAGAAAATAACTGAGAGAATACACTTAGCAAGTGCCCTCCCAGAGTCTGTCTACCACAATTTCCATCTGACCCAACCTGGGAACTTGGCATTCTTTCATCAGATTTCAAAGTGATTTATACATACATTTACATTAATCATTTAATTATCATTCATAAAAACTGTAAACATTGCAAAGGAAAATAAATTACATTAATTAATTTGCTAGATTAAGATATCCATACCATTGCCAATTTATTTGGTGTAAAAGAGAGGGAAATAACTAATTCAAGAGACCAGAGAAAAGCAACTACACTGTGGTGCTGTGCACTCAGTGGTGTGGATTTAAGTGCAAAGACACCTTCAACACACTGACAGAGGTGCAGAACCACACTCAGCTACAAATTAATCACTGAAGTACTTTTTGTAGAGACA
The DNA here is from genome assembly GCA_013397245.1 of Thryothorus ludovicianus. Lineage (NCBI taxonomy): Eukaryota > Metazoa > Chordata > Aves > Passeriformes > Certhiidae > Thryothorus > Thryothorus ludovicianus. Next base: position 277,983 of record VZTB01006393.1, read on the forward strand.
ACAGGTAAAGAGTAGACTCTTATAATTGTTAATAACAGTGAAAGCTTCAGTGAAGTACAGCACATTCCTTTTCCCATGCCCTGCACTGGTTAGGTGGTGTGAGTGGGGTGACATATTTGCAGCAGGATTAGGTTCTTCCAAGTAGTGGGTGTGGTGGAAACAGCAATGCTGTGGAAACAGTGTCAGACGTGGGTTTGTTCACACTGTGAGCCCCATACATTTAACTAATGGAATATGTGTTTTCATTTCTCAGTGGTAAAGAATAGTTAACTGAACAAACCAGTTTTTAAGAAGATAGGGCTGAATAACATTCTTGCTGAAGTGCACCAGGCAGAGCAATAAAGAGTACAACTTTCTTCTGAAGCTGCTGCTATTTCTAATAACTGTGCTTTCAAGAAGCAGGGCACGAAAAGCAAGCTATTCTAAATAGCAGGGTTAGTTTTACAAAGTAAATATTTCATTGTCCTGAATTCTAGTACTTCTCTATTTCAACACCTCCTTCCTCCCAGCTCATTAGAAGCCACAGAGGGCTCACTTAAGTAAATACCATATGAGTCACCTGGGCAGTTTAGGGTCTACTTCAAGAGAAGCAGAGACAAATCTCTTTACATTCTTAAAAACTAGAAGCCTAAAGTGATATAAAAATGACCCAAAAATGAATATGAAGGACTTACATTGTTCATAAATATGGAAGAAGTAGAAATAAGGACAACATTGGAAGGGTGAATGGATAGCTGAGTAGACTTGCATCAAATCTGGAATAATTTCCTTCTTGGTCACTTGTTCAAATTCCCACAGGATGATAGTGGGTGTGATCATACAACAAATAGTTTCTTAGACCTGACATCCAACCACAAGCAAAACATTCAGAAACATAAATATGGCCATGTTTATATTCTGACCACCCCAAATATTGCAAATCAACCCTTCTGAAGGGCAATAATCCCTATTAGTGGCTGAAGCCTCTGTGTATTGTTGTGTGTGGCAATAAGCTTCCTAAGCAATTTTTGTGTTATGTGGAGAATCAAGACCCCAGAACATCTAAGGAAATGCTTACAGAAGAGTTAAGGATCCGGTGACAAGAGGCTGCTAAGGAGTGAGAGTATTCTGGCTTCGAGTAGCTGCTGCTGTAACCTGTGTGCAGGTCCTCAGCAGGACCCATGGGCCCTTCTTCCCACATGCCCCAGGGCTGGAGAACAAATATAACATCAGCTGGAACCAGGCAGCAGCTCCATGCACACAGCGAAGTTACAAATAACAGCAGCATGACCTCCATGTAGCCTTCTCTACTTTGTCTGTGTTATAGCAGCAATATCAACATGAAATAAAATCAAGTTACTATGTGAATGCTTTAGCACTAGGCGCAAAGTTAGAGGATTTGTTTTCGTTAATTCCTTTAGGGACTTTACATTGACATAAGAAGAGCACAGAAACAATAAAAAACTGAAAGGTTTCTGGGGACGGTTCTGAAACATTCTCCCTTGAAGACGAGAAAACATCTTCCTCCCACAGAGCTCACTGGTAAATATAGATGCTGTGCTCCTGGCAACACCAAACCCATGCTGTAGAAAACAACCTGTATGGTACCCGAAATGAGCATGTGGAGTTGTTAATTAAGGTCCCCACTGCTCTGTGCATGGCTCTGATGCAGCAGACACTCCCAGCTGTGGTGGTGCTGACCCATCCCAGTGCCCTGCAGGAACCCAGGCTCTGCAGGAGCCGCTGTGGAACCTTGGGAAGTGGCTCTGCTCGGCAGCTGCACCAGGAGGAATGTGCTGGCACACAAAGCAGCCATGACCTCCAAAAGTGAGAAGGCCTGAAGGTAATGAGAAATAGTGCTGGAGACAGACAGACAGACAGAGACAGACAATGAACAGAACGTGATGACTGCCAAAAAACTGGAACTACAAGGATAAAAGTTGCAAAATTTCACTTCTTCGGTAAAATAAAGGAGCAAATCAAATTTGATTTTTTTTTTTGAAAGCTGGCAGTCCTGCAAACTGTAGAAAACTTGTTCTCCATTAAGCTTGATTTTAACTCTATATGGAATATTTACATATAGAAAACCGTGTGAAATCCACTAGGATGCATGGAATAACACTCAAGAAAACATCAGAAGTCATTCCCTTCCTTGGAGCTAGCAGCATCTCATGGGTCTCAGGTTTCTCATCACTTGTTTTAACTGGAAATCAACTGCAGGTCTCCTGTTCTCCATTCAAAGACAAATTTCTGAAGGCATGTTCTCAATCTGACTCCATTAAATACTTCAGGATGCACTCTGCATGAGGACCCATGCAAGAAAGCCTTAGTGTGTTGAAACCAAATGCACCTGGAAATCCTCACTCTAGAAATGTGGTGGGCAAATACCTGCAGAAGAATCATCAGAAAGGCCTGTCCAGGAAGGAAGGATAATGGGTGCAAAGGTACAGCCTGGTGTCAGTAGAGCAATTGTTTTGTGGAGGAATGACAAGCAGCCTGTAAGGAGCAGTGTTGGGCAGGCTGTGCTTCAGCACCACAGCCCTGTGAGAAGCTACAGCAAGGAACTTCCTTGTGAGTGCTTCAGGAGTCTGTGTTTTATATGATTTAACCCTTCACACCACTAGAAGGCACTGACAGCCAGATTAGAGATACTGAAAGAAACAAGATACTTTTGTGTTCTCTCAGTGTGATCCCAACCACCCTGCAGGTCATTCCAGCACAGCCTGCATGGAGCAGACTGTAGTGTCTTCAGACTCTGTGTGTGCTGTGTGGTTGGACATTAGTGAGGTTCCCACAGTGGAAAAGCACATCTTTTCTGCTCAACTGGGAAACTTAGGGTTAAGGAAGAGAAGGAGAGTGTTTGGAAGGTTTTCAGGAGGAAGCTTGTCTCAGGTAGAGCTCCATTCTCCTTTTGCTGGTGAAGCCTCTCCTGGAGACAGTGAATATCCAGGTGTTGCTGTAGGAGAGCCTCCCAGGAAAGCAAAGGCAACTTTTTTTTTTTCCATTCTGAAGCTGTAAGTGAATGGCAGAGAACAAAAGGATCCCTTTGTTCTGCTGGAAAAGTCAGGGTGGCATATGCAATTTCTCTTTCCTGCTGGGAAAGGGCTGCTGAAAACTTCATTTTGTTCTGAATGTGGGAACTTTTTAGGCATAATGTGCAGTTCTTTGCCAAGGCTTTGGGACAAGTGCTGCGAGCTGAAGCATGCAAACAGGCTGGCAACTCTCATGACCTTCCAGAGAATGGAGGGCTAGGATTATTTGGCATTGATCCATATATCAGGGACTTCCAAACGTGAACTAAATGTGTAATTTTAACAATGAACTAACAATGCACCTCACTAGCAGAAGGGCAAGTTACACTGCTCATGTAATAAATGTCTGTTGAATGTTGCTGATGGCTGCAGAATGATGTTTTCTATATCGTTAGTGACTCTATAGTGAGTGCTCAGCTATGAGAATTATTCCTCATATTTTCACTGGGACAATGAGACTACTTGTTACCAAGCAGACAGATTTCTTCTCAGGCCATGCATTCCCAAGAACAGCGGGAGATGGAAAATGGAAATTCTGGTAGGCAACCACATCCCAAAGGGCAAAAGGCTGAGAGCAAAAGGATGACAGTGGGAGAGATAAAGAAGCCCCTTCCAATACAGAAATTTATACTTGGCTATATAGGAAAATTTTCCAGTGCAGCCATACCTTACTGGTAAAAGCATCCTTCATCCTATGCAGCCATGCTTCAGAAGACAGCTGTATAACATACCTGTCCTCCAAACTAAATACAAGCAGCTGCACATGCAATTCACTGCACAGCTGCCTTGATCTGAATGGGGGACATTTTTTCATACTCGAAAGCAGCAATCACTCTGCAGAACTGAACCAGATGTAATAAAGGAAGGAATAGGTAGACATGAAAATGTTGAAGAGAGGACAGAAGTGGTAACAAGAGGTCAGTGATCAAATGGCAGCCTGCCAAGCAAGCCTCAGCTCTGCAGGCAGTGTGTGACTGGCAGTGCTCGGGTCAGAAATTAATCCAACCTGTGGACTTAACACCGCTCTGTTAGGCTTGGTTTGTTGAGGGTGTAATGTGGCAGGGAAGAAAGGTCTGTTCTGACAAGGTCAAAGAGCTAAAAAATTGCTGCCTCTAGGAAATTCTGCAGCATGAAATGCACAGAGAAAAGGGAGCTGTGCCCGCTTTGCATGCCTACTCTAAATAAATGGCACTTGGGCTACTATAGAATAACATATTTGAAAGGGAAGCTATCACTGCTCAACTGATCACCACACAGAAAAATTTAATTCTGAGTCCTCATAGTGTTTGCAAAATCAAGGCCATTTTTCTTCCAGCAAAAACATTTCAGTGTCTTTTAACAGTGGCCCAAGCTGTAAAACTTAAAGAATTTTTATGTTAAACTGTCTGGCTGTCCCAGAGTCTCTCCGACTATTTTAAAGTGCCTTGTAGTCACTGCAACAACAGCTTTACACTACACACATACTCACTGGCTTTCTAAGACAGTAACCACCTTTCTCAGATGGGATACTATCAGGGAACAACTCAAATCTTCATAGAAACAAGATGGAAATAGCTTTACTCTGGGGACAGGATGGGGGGAATAGCACAATTAGGGTTTGACAGCTAACAATTAAAAGGGGTTGTTTGGCCACTTTGGTCGACCAACTCCTTTGTGGGTGTGTCAAGGAAGAGGTCATCCAGGGTGATGGAGGATTGAACCATGTTTTCCAGTCTCTGGGGCCAGTAGCCACCCTCAAGGATGCATAAAGGCAGGACAGGCTGCATGGCCCCTCACAGTGTGGCAGGCTGATCTGCAGTCCGTCCTCGCTGCCACCTGATACTACGAGCGACTCCTTGGCAAGATTGCCATCAAGTGTTACTTGAATTAGTCTGCCACAAGATTCCAAAGAATACTGTTATGGAGGAGATTGTATATGTTTTGAAACTGAAGAACTGTCTGATGTGTAACTGTCAAAGAAGAGATAGTCAATATGTGTTACTCACGTAGCAGTGTTGTTGGTAAGGATAGTCAACAAAAGTACAAAAGAGTTAAAATCCTGCCGTTCATTCCATCAATTTTCATTCCTACCCTTACAGTGAGCAATCACCTTTTAGTGTTACTATATGAAGATAATAATGTTAATTTTTCAGACAGATAATCCACAGCTGTAACTGATATAAGACACTGTCCAGTGACAGGAACAGTGGCAAGAGACTCAGAAGCCCTAGGTTTACATGTTTGCTATCAGGCTGCCAGAGAAAACACACAATGTGCAGTATCCACATGTTAACATAATATGTGATGTAGAGCTTCAGAAAACTGTAGCTGAGAACACTGGTTGTATTTTTTATTACAGGTAGCACTATCTTATCCCAAATCAAAATGCAAGCTCTCTCAGAGAGGCAGGAATAACCAGGCTAGAAACACTTCAATTTGAGCGTGTTGTACTTTCCCATTTCTGGAAGAGTTCTTGTGGGATTGACAGAGAAACCCTAAAAATCCAGTTTGCTGTGAATCACTGCATCCTTCCAGCCATCTATGCTGCTCTCCTTTCCACAAAATCCCTGTTTTGTTTGTTTCTTAGTATACAATAACAAACATCTTAAAAGCAACTATATACATATGGATACAGAACCAATGAAAATAAAGGCACAAAAATATTCAGAAATCTCATTACCTGAGGAATCACTCCAAATGCTTTTCTCCACTGCTGCACGCTTACTGTGTTCCAGGACACTCCATCAATCTGGATATCCCCTTCTGTATTCAGCAGTCTTAAAAATGCAAAAAGTAAAGTGCTTTTTCCTGAACCTGTTCTTCCTAAAAGGCCCACCTGCAATGCAAATCATACAAGCAAACATTTAATACTCTTCACATATTAATTACAGACAAAGGCAAAAATCTTTGAGTTCTCAGCAGTGAAGAACAGTCCAGATGGATCTCAATGGGATAGCAAATGTCATTCAAGTGGGAATGATGAAAGCCTGCAGCAAGCACTGCATCAGACACTGGGCAGACTCTTCTTTGTTTTGTTAGAATTAACTAGATGAAAAATCTGATAGCCTACCCTTACCTGAAGACAGAAATTTACTTGTCTATTATCTTGCACAGATCAGCCCAGCTTGTTGTGCCTTTTCCCTTCACTTTGCTATGAAGCCCTCCTCAGCAAAATCACATCCAGAAACCAATAACTAAGTAGGGAGTGTATTTTGATCACACTAGTAAGCCACTCCATTTTTATATGATTGAAAATAAAGGGCCTAACTCTGATTAGTGGGGTAGTTTGAGGCAGAGGCAGTGGTTACAGCAGACCATGCCATGGACACCTCTAAGCACCTGCGCAAGTGCTCAGCCTGTCCAGTTGGTGCTGGTTATCTCTAAGGTGTGAAGAAATACAATAATACAGGTTTTAGGGTTGGGCTTGTCTAGTTAGGAGAGGAGGCTGAGGGGCAATTGATCTCTTATCTCTGGGATCCAGTGAACAGACACATGGAAATGGTTCAAAGCTTCATCGGGGAGGTTCAGACTGGACATTAGGAAGCATTTCTTCCCAAAGATGGTGGTCAAGCACTGGAACAGGCTTTCTAGAGAGGTGAATGATGTCCCAAGCCTTTAAAAGGCCCTTTGTAGTACGCTTTAGCTTCTGAACAGTCATTAAGTGGTAAAGCAGTGGGACTAGACTATTATTCCATTCCGTTCCATTCCATTCCATTCCATTCCATTCCATTCCATTCCATTCCATTCCATTCCATTCCATCCCTTAGCAGAGAATTTCTGTTTCCTTCTCAGTGTACTACCTATGCAGTAGAGACAAATTCTCTCCAGTTTAAGGAGCATCTGAGTCCAGGGTTCATCACCAAACTTGGATCGCGGCCCTTGAGAAAAGGATTTTTGCTTTTACTGCTCTACCCCTTCTCTGTACAGTACAAAAGTGTCTTTCATTTTCCCTACTCCACTGCTTCAAGGGATTTTCCAGGAAGTAAATCCACCAGCCTGCAGCAGCATCTGCATCACCACGTTCCAGGAATCACAGGTGTCTCTCTTTCAAAAGCAGATTGGTTTCAGGATAGTGCTACAGAAAGTCAGAACTCTGAGTTCAAAATTTTAGTTCCCTCAAACATAACAGATGAAACATTCAGTTCACATAAACCAAGCAAATCTACCAAACCTGGCAGACACTGGTGCTATCCAAATTAGGAATGACTGTGTGCCTTATGTCAATGCCAGGGAGCTGTCACCGAACCTGTTTTCTTATTTACATGGGACAGTAAAAATCTCCTCTTCCTCCATATGGCTTCAGTCCTGGAAATCACAAGCCTTTCTTCCCATTCCACCAAGGATGGGCCTTTAGCATGAACTTAAAGCAAAATGTTAACTTCTACTGAAATGCTGTCCTGAAACGAATGCCCCTTCTTAAGCACAACCCCAAACACGCACAAGATTAATGAGAAGTTTGTCAGTACTCTGCAGAACGGAGCTGTTTGTGGTCTGTAATACAATAATTCAGGGTGGTGTAGAGCCCTCATGGAACGGGTGAGGTGGCACCTCCACCCTCCGGCCGCGGAGCCAGCCGTGCATTACCCTTGGCACGGCAGCCGGTATTCTTCTGTGCCCTGCCCCATCAGGTCAGGCTGTCCCCAGCACCTGCCTTCACCTGCAAGCTTCCCTCTCCACAGCAGCAGAATTTCAGGAATACGGCTTGGAAAACTGTTGCATATGTGTTTTATCCTAAGTAATTTCTATTCTTCAGCTAGTTTAGAAGATACTTTGTTTTGCAAAAATTTCATTTAGAAAAACCTTACTCAAAATTGTCTTAAGTCATTGAATAGGTTAATGACAATTCTATACTTAAGAGTAATAGAAGTCAGAAAAAACACAACAGTGTCTTACCCTCTGCCCTGAACTTATTGAAAAGGAAATGTTTTCTAGTACAGCAGCTCCTCCTTCACCGTATTTGGCTGTAAGGTCTTTCACAGTCATTTGGCCCCCAGATGGCCAGTTCTTCTCTTCCTTCACGTGCCTGAGTTCAATTACAAGGGCATCTGAAAACTGATTATTCTTCTGTGGCTTAATGCTTTTTGTCTCTTCTGTTGGCATGTCAATGAATTTAAATATTCGTCCGACAGACCGCATCTACAAATCAAAACAAACAGTATTCTAATTTTAATTCATATTAAACTATCAAAACAAACAAAATAAAATTGTTCCTAATTCCTAGCCAGAACAGTGAGGGTTTTTTTCTGTTTAAGCTACTGTCATGAGTAACCCCAAACTTTATTGTATTCCATACCTATCTGTACCCAAAATCTCTCTTTAGGATGTCTTTTTAAGACCTAGTGTGCTGGAACTGGAATTATGGGGCAGTCGGGAGGTGCTGCTCCCGACTAAAGGTTGGGGCACCCGAGCCGAGTCCCTCCTGCTCCCGGCAGCATTTCTGGAGGCAAAGGCTCCACTTCTGATGGGTTTCTGAGCTTCCAACTGCAGCAGATTGGGAAAATCGCATTTTGCGATTGGAAACCGTTTTTGGAGCGCACTCTGTGAACTCTCTCGGCAGCGGAGCTGGAGCAGGTACCGGGCTGGTGACCCCAGGCTGGCACTGACAGCGCGGTTTGCCCCTGACCACGCAGAGTTCAGAGCACTCCAGAACCAGCACCAGCAGGGCCTGCTGAGCAGCAGCAGCAGGCAGCACCTCACCTGGCACTTCTCACCTGCCACCGCAATGGCTCTCGCCTTCCAGGAGGGTTTTACTTTTGTCCATCATTGTGCCCTTTGTCTCCTGGACTGCATGGTCACCTGGGGGGTGCCATCCTGGGGGAAAGAGCTGGTGCCCTTTTCCTTTTGTGTCCCTCCAGACAGCCCTCAGCAGGGCTGCTGTCTGGGAAAGGGGTGGTACTCTGCCATTTTGGGGATCTCTGTTCCTGTGTGCCTCCTGAGATCTAGCAATCTTTTATATAGTAATTGTTTACTGGGAGGAGGTTCTGCCTGTTGCTGTTTTAGTTGTTAGTAAACTGTTATTTTTTCACTTAAGTCTACTTATTCCTTGTTGGCGGATAAAGATTTGTTGAATTTAAGGAGAGGTAACTCATTTTAAAGTGGCCACCTTTTAAAATAGTCTTAAACCAAGACACCTATACTATGATATAATCATAAAAGGTAGGCTACTTCTTGCCTAGAGCTCTAGATTCCATTGCACTTGTACTACTGACATTGGTCCAACATGTGGTTCTTCTTGCTTCCTTTTTAAATGGACATAGTAGCTCTTCCTACCTTAAAAATTGTATTTTGAAAAGTGATGACTTGTATCTAGGAAAACAAAGTATAATATAAAAACAATGTGGGTCACTTAAACTCTTTCCTTCAGGAAGGTATGGGGTAGTCCAAAATCTGAAGTTCTTTGAATAATAACTGATCTCCAAAGATCAGTAAACTGCATGGGATTTGAAAAATGCAAAGCAGTAGCATTAAGTAATGAAAGGAACAATCATTAAACAGTAACATTTGCGTATTTATGAGAAATTATAGTTTAAAAGTTATTCAGAAGTTCCATGATTAATTATATATATTAGATTAAATAATAGTCTTGTAATTCACAAACTTCAGACAGAAGTTGTAGTAGCAGTCTTGGTGTATTTTCATAGGAATATGGGACTAGAAAGGATCCTCTTGATATTATTTTTATTATATGAGTCAACTGTAATAAATAATTAATTCACTACAATATCACAGCTCAGGTGGTTAGAAAACATATTTCTTACTCTATGGACAACTTTGCAGTCATAACTTCGTTAATTTTAAATTCTAAAGAGCTCCTTTTACTAACTGCTTTCCCCATTCATTTATAGAGGGACACCTTAGATCCAATCACCGTTTGTTCTCCAGGACTAAAGAAAATCCAGGTTTAAGCCTCTTTCATAATATATGCTCTCCTTCTGCAAACTCCCCAGTTCAAATCAGCTTTTGAGCCATTTGCAAGCCTAACTCTAGCTTCTTGACCTGCAACACATAGCTTGTTTAGGTTAACATTAAAATCCATCCTGTAGAGTCCATAATTCCCAACATACTGTCAGAGAATGTTGTTCATGCTGGCAGTCCTAGAATCTTCAAAATGTCCTATTTTTCTCCTTTCAGGAAACAAGTTTCAGCTCCTCACTTAAAGATGTGACTTCCCTTTACTTTCAGGTACCTAAGTGCCCCAGTCCAGTTAATTAATTAATTAGATACATTGTTTTGCAAAAGTTTGTTCCTGTAAAAAACATTTGTTCTCTAATATGTGTTCTCAGAAATATATTTCTGTTTAGTGGTATTGTGGAACACCCTTTATACGCCTTTGTTTAACTGCTTTTATATTTTTTCTGAAAAATGCTTCTACTTGACATATTAGGTACAATTCCTTTTTGCTCTTCAATCCCAACTGAAATATGGTTAGGTAGATTTTCTGTGTGGAAGCAAATGCAAGGGAATACTGGGATTGTGGCTTATATCTCAGCATCCTGAAACACAGTTGTGACAGAAGTTCTAAAAGGCCTGCTAACACACAAGCCTACCCATTCTTATTTCCAACTCAACCAAGATGGAAAAGCTTGGTCATCATCATGTTCATGTATACATGACAGATCTTTTTGGTGATACAAACAGGAAGACCTTAGATCAGGCTGACAATTTTCTCCCCGTCTGAGTGTCCATAGTAAATCTCACAACGAGCACCACGCAGTTATTTTAATTGGTGTTTGATGGTGCCTCTGTTTTCAGAAATCAGAGTTTTATAGAAACATAGCCATTTTAGAAATGAAGGTGTTTCTTGGCTTCATCAAGAGCTGTGAATGTTTGTACAGAGATTCCCCATGGCTGTCCAAGAGGTCATACCACTACACACTGTCTAATGTCTGCTGTGAAGCCAGCTGGATGGAGAGCCTTTCTATACAAAAGAAAATTTCATCCCAATGTCCTATCCCTCCTGACAGATTTATCAGCTATGTATGCAGATATTTTAGATGGTTTAATAATTTTAAAATCAATTCTGAATTCCTTGTTCTATAGCTTGAACTATGATTTAAATCTAGGTAGAATGTAGTATGTCAAGAACATTTTACAAAAATATCCATTCTTCCTTTCACAGGTAGAAATGTTCTGTCATTCATAATGACAGGTATAGGTGAGGTGACAGCAAGTTTCTTATCCATTATTCCCATCAGTACTGTGCCAGCTATATTCATGTTCTTTAACTAGTGCTTTTGAATAAAGGAGCATATTTACTATTTTCATCCCTAAGTCTATAGCATAGTACTATTTTTAGCCTTGCCTAATTATATTTTACTGAGATTTTAATAGCACTTCAAATTCTTTAATTTATTTTCTCATTAGTATCACTTTAAATTCTTCTTAACTTTGAGGCAGAATTCATAACATAATTATATAACTCATATCTCCAGAAGGTGGAAAAAGCAATTGTTTTGCAAGTAAGCTACTAGAGTTAATTTAATCAGGCTCTGTGTTATCTTCTACTAAAAAGAGAGCAGTCACTTTCTTCAGAGCAGACACACATGGTATTCAATGCCTGTGTTGCCAGACATCACCTCCTGACAAACACACTACTTGGAAAGTGTGCAACTGGGAGATCCTGTGGGAGATGGGTCCTGTGGCTCATGCTGTAAAAAATCTTGTGCATTAAGTCACTGTCAAAACTGGCTCTGTAGGCAGAACATATGGTTTTACTGAGGTTCCACATCATCTGCTGTTACACAGTGGGTGCACTTATAGGATGTGTATTTCTCTTCTGAACTGCAAAAATTAAATACTTGGTTCATTTAAAACTTTTACTCATTTTTCTTCTATGTTTCACACTGCTGTGCAGGCAGGCAGAAAAGAGAATGTTCTAAAGATTTTTTTCTTCATTATGTTCCCTTCCAGAAGACCAACATGTCACTTTGAGGACTGCCATTCTGATGCAGATTTTACAGTCAAGTATTTACTTAAACTACTTAAACTTAAACTTTGGAAATTAGCAGTGTTCTCTGGTTTTCTGCTAGCAGCAGTAAAAAATATATTAAGATCATGTTTTATATTTTAAAAAAAAGTCAATTGAAGAGGTTAAAGGAGAAATAGTATGGGAATATAAAAGTATAAAAATCTTCTGCAAAAGCGCCATTATTTTTCACAGCTTTTTCATATTTTTCACAATATTTTTCATATTTTTGAATTTGGTCCTTTTCTCTACCCTGTATTCCTGTAATTCTTCAGCATCCCTGATGTTCAGGGTGGGGACTGTGACATTCAGCATGTTGGGTTTTAATATCTCTTTGGGGGATTCTTTTTATATCTCCTTATATAAGTAATCTTGGCAACAGTAAAGGCATGGCATTTTCTCTTTCCCTGATAAAAGGAACTGTCTCCTTCACAGTTAAAGCACTGCTACTGCAGGATATGCATCAGTGAAAGAAGATGTTAGAAAGAATTAAAATAGTCCACTGGGACTAGCTAATGCTTATCTATGAAAGCAGCACTTACTGAAAAAATTATTTTCTATTTCTTTATGAAGGAAAAAAAAAATTCAAAACACTACAAGACTACCTAGAAGGATAGAAAGAAAAAGACTGAAAACCAACTAAAGGATATTAGCAGAAATTATCAAAGCAGAACAATAAATCTAGCTTAATTTGTAGCTTTAAATGAAACAATGGATAGCTGTCAGAGTTGTCATGTATGATTGGAGGGGGATTTGGGGGATTGTATGTTTTTTTTGTTTGTTTTCAAATAAAGGCAGAACAGACAAGGTATCAGGGCTGCAGAGAATAAAATACCAAAACCATTAAACCATTATAAGGTATTAAGAGACAATAGGGGTTTTCAATTTATGGCCAAACCTGTTCAACAAAAATTGCTTCAAAGACAATATCTGTGTATGTAGAAATAAAAGCCAAACTAGGAACTCAGATTTCTTCAATCTGTGTGCCAGTGTCATGGAAAGCTTAAGAAGGAGATTCTGTGGAATAAAGTAAAATTTGCAACCTACCCATCTGTTTGGCCATCTACTCCTTCGGACATGGCTTTCAACCACTTGCAGAAAACTCCACCTTATATGAAAACCAAAGACTGCTCCCTACAAATGTATTATTCACTCAGGCATGCTTGTCTGCAGACTTGTAAACACAGATATCACTGCTGCTCAAGGAAGGGCAAGAGTGATGTCAACCAGAGCAGTGTGTGTATGTCTGCAACTGGAGATGTGGAGATGTGTCTGTTCCTGTCAACCTGGTCCTGTGGGGAGCTTCAAACTACCTCTAGAGAGAAAAATAGAGTATAACTGAAGAGACTACTAAGTCAGGCAAGCCTTTGCAAAGCATCTTCAGGAAAATAATTGTAAAATGCTTTGAAGAGGGAAGTGCTAAATGCAGAGACTACATAGTAGGAAATAGTGTATCTGTATCACCCTGTGAAGCAGTTTGTTGCCTTGACACCATTAAGCTATTTTCATCTGCTTGTGCACAGGAACAGCTTTTGAATGTCAAGAAAACCATCCTGCCAACAATATCTATTAGTTTCTCATTGGGAATACCTAAAAATACATGTCATGAGGGTGGGCAGTTATCCACTGCTAAAAGATGTCCAGAGGATCCACCTATAACCTGATGGACCTTAGAAGACTATCAGTAATATAACACATAACATAACCAGTGCTCCAGCACAGTCCTTTTTCTTAATACAGAGCAAAGTACTCAGAAATGTCTAGAGCAACTTGAGATACCCTTTCCAAGGGAAAGGGAGTTACTTTCTTATTTCTACTATTAGGTGATATTTTAACATGACTGTATTTTTAAAAAGGGGAAGTTCTTTATTAAAACACTGAATCCTAGAGTAAGACTGCTGTTGGTCTTGTGAAACACCTTCAGTTTGTATTAAGCTGTGTAATATGTACACAGGATTTTTATACAGATTTTTATACTTATGGTGATCACATTCTGCCTTACAGGGGATGGAGTTTACAAATGAAAGCCGAGGGAATGAGTATGGTTGTTGCTGTTGTGGTTTTGGGGGGCTGACCTAGAGTGCAGCTTTGCAGAGGAGGGCCTGGGAGTCTTGGTGGATGACAAATTGACTTTGAGCTGGCAGTGTGTCTTGAGGCCAGGAGCGCCAGTGGTATCCTGGGGTGAAGAGTGTGGCCAGCAGGTCAAGAGAAGTGATCCTGCCCCTCTACTCGGCCCCAGTGAGGCCGTACCTGGAGCGCTGTGTTCAGTTCTGGGCTCCCCAGCACAAGAGAGACAAAGAGCTGCTGGAGAGGGTCCAGTGCAGGGCCACAAAGATCATTTGGGATCTGGAGCATCTCTTTTATGAGGAGACGCTGCAGGAGCTGGGCCTGTGTGATCTAGAGAGCACTGAGGGGATCGCATTGTTGCGTATAAATATCTCAAAGGCGTCTCAGTTGGATGGTGCCGGGCTGTTCTCAATGGCCCGGCGGCAGAACGAGGAGCAATGGCGTTAAACTAAAACACAAAAAGTTTCACCTCAACGTAGGGAAGAACTTTTTCACATTGAGGATGGCCTGCCCAAGGAGGTCATAAAGTCTCTCTCTGGAGACATTCAAACCCCACCTGTGGGTGACCCTGCCATGTCAGGGGAGTTGGACCAGAGGATCTCCAGAGGTCCCTCCCAACCCTAAAACTTCCATGATTTACCAACATCACATTTTACTTCATTTTCAGTAGTGTAACTACTGTTCAGCATGTCTTGCAGTTACAGCAATGAAGCCCTTTCACAAAGTGCTTGCCCTTCAAGACAAGCTGTTTGTAACAAAGCAAAGAAGGAGCTAACATGGAATGTTTGGTGGATAGGAAACACTGCTGCATGGCCATCAGCTCTCTCTACAATCAGCAGTCACATATGCAAATGAGATTAGATGCTCTAAGTTCCTTGTTCTGAGGCTCTTAATGATTTCCCTCAGGATGAATCTAGTTAAATGATTTATTAAAAAAAAGAAAAATGTTAGACTTACAGATATTGCTTCACTGTCACCATCTGCCCCAATTATATATTTTTAATACGACAATAAATTTCAGTTAATCAGGATTTAAGGGACACTGAAATCTGCTGTAAATTTTTTTGTTTTCCAATACTGAAATGGTTGGCTCGAGAAGCTAATTTAGGGTTCAGAGCAGGTAAGACAGGATGTGGGACATCTTTTTTCTCAGAATTTTTTTTTGTTTATAGGACTACAGTATTTTGTTGCACAAATTCTGTCTAAAATAAATCATAGAATGAATGAAGTGGAAAGAGATCTGTAAGTATTACATTTTTAAATAAAAAACTAAAATCTTCATACATTTAAGCTAATGTATGATGGAAAGTGTAAGAACAAACATATTCTTTTATGAGTTTCCTGTCTTCTTCACATATGTCAACAAATAGATGAGGAGAAGCCAGCCTTGTGAAATACTCTGTTTTAAAGCCAGTCCTACCTATTAAGTATGAATGCAAAGTCTTACGTCAGAGGTCGTTTTACATAAAATCAGAAAAAGACTGCCAGGGAAGTCAAGGACAGATTTTTACATCATTATTGATAATAGGTGAAAGGAACTCAAAAATGTCCATTGTGATCTGCTATGCGAAGAAGTTAAGTAGACCAAGGAAGGTATATTATATATATAAATGCAGGAAATATATAATAAAAAATCAACCCCAAGGTTTTCCTATCACTGCTATGTTTGCAATCTGAATCCTCAAATTCAAGTATTTGCTGTTGCCTATTCCAGGCCAAAAAAACTTCTGATGATGGAAAAACTCTGTGCCATCCCAAAGATAGTATTTTGCTATCAAAGATATGAGGGAAACTTCTCTGACACATCTGCATAATATTCAACTCTGAAGATAATTCACTGCACCACCATAATGAGCAAAATAAGGCAATTCCTCAGAAGAAACCACAGCACCATGCATTTTTTGCTTACCAAACTATCAACATCTATGCTTGAGTTTACTGCCCATTGCAATGTTCCCATGATGTTCATAGCTAAAGTAAGAATAATTCCAGCTGTACCTGGCCCATCACCTGTGGAGAGAAAAACACATTCAATTTCTGTGCAAATAAAAAGCCATTAGAAACCAGAAAAATAACAGGTATCTGTTAAAACAAATATTCATACTGTCTCCTCTTTTATTTCATGGAGAAAACATGGATTTGTTAATCATAAAAAAGACTAAGAGCTAAATCAAAGTTGAACACCTAGCTTAGGCACTGAATTCATTAGAAACCCTAATCTTGTGTGGCAGAGGAAAATATTAAATCTTAGTATTTAACCTGTAAACAGAACCAGGTCTCTGCAATCTTGATTTGACTTCGCTTTTTCCAACAAACATGAATCTGTGAAATTATCTTATCTAACTAAAACACCACACTCTGCTAGCAACTTTAAAATTTAAAATGGCTTGCATTTTCATTTCTTTGACAAATAGAGGGCATTCTCCTTAGTGTTTCACAAAGATGCAGATGCAAACTTTTTAGCTTTAATTGTCAGCTGTAACAAGCATGGGATTTTCCTTTATGATTTCATGAAATAAAATATTTAATCTACCACGCTGTTGATTTTCAACCTCACTACATGTTAAATGGAATTGAGAATTTAAGTCAAATACCTTTCTATGATTTCTCCATTTCTTATATAGTTTTCTTCAACATCCTGTTATATAAATAAATATAAAAGTATGCAATAAAAGCAAAATATTCCTTATGAAAGCTGTAGATTTAGAAAAGGAATTTAGTGTTGCTCCAAGGGCCTATTATTTGCTAGAAGAAGCTAGAGCTCCTTCTACAAGAAATAGAAGATAGGATTTTATAAACTATACAATATTTGATAAATTGCAAGCTCTTATATAACTCCTTTTAAACACTGAACTACTGCTGAAAAAACTTTTAATATTGCTAGATTTAAAAAACTGCACCATAAAATCATCAAGCTCTTGTTCATCAGTGACCATAGTACTGAAACTGCATACAGATCCTGCACAGAAAGTTCAGTGTAAAACTTGGAGAGGTAGTACCATGTCCAAACATAAAAAAAGCATGATGAATAAAAAACTGTATTTGAAGTAATCTCTAGTTGAATTTTTCCACAGAAATAAATTATTAACATTTTTGGGACATCATACTCTCAATTTCTGCTTGTTTGAGGCTGGCTATACCTGGCAAGCCAGAGGCATCACTTCAAATACAAGTAAGATGTCATGTGATTCTCATTCATATACTGTGTTTGCTGGGAGTGGTGAGTGATTTTTCAAGGGATTTTGAATAGAATTTGCAAAACTTCACATAGAAAAATGGATCCGTGCGTTGGGAATTAAAGAACTGGATGATGATTTCTCCTAATGGTGTGAATTTTAAGACATTATTAAAACCTTTCATGTCTTAGCCATTTGCAAGTGAGAGAAACATTAACTTCTATTTACTGTAAACCTTTGAGCTATACAGGTGTGATCAACATCCAAGCTTCTCAGAGCAATAATGTGGTTTCAAACTCATGAGATAATTTTATTGCAATTACTATCAAGAAAATGAAAGTTTTGTCTCTTCAGTTATTATATTCAGATTAAACCCTTTAATGAGTCCTCTACAATATCAGCTATTATTACAATACAATACAATACAATATCTACAATGCAGGTAATAATGGTGTTATTTCTACTTTAATTAAATTGTGTTTACTATTATGACATACTTAAATCAATGACTCCAATGTATGCTAGATTCCACAACAGTTGATTTCTCTCAGTATTTTTAAAGCTGAGCTGTTAAAAAGAAGCAGCAAACTTCCATTTCAGTTTTTTGGTAAAGTTACCATACCTGTAGTTATGATAGAGATAAATGCCACAGCAACAAAAAAGACAACAAAAATAATTTCTATCCTCATCTGGAACCAGCGCAGAGTTGACAGGTAGAGGAACCAGTTTGCCGTGTGTAGGTTCAGGGCTTTGTGGAACAAGGTCTCGAAATACGGCTGCCGCCCAAAAGCTCTCAGTGTCCACAGCCCCTTTAAGCTTGTAACGAGGTGGGTGAAAATTGGACTCCGAGCTGTAAAGTGTTTAAATTAGAACATAAACGTGCATGAGCAAATGCCTTTGATACAGTGCAGACATCCCCCCATGCTCTACCACACAGCAGTGTAACTACTGCCGGCGTGTCATTTACATACACTGCCAAACTGCATGACTGAAGTAATCCCAATGAAGGACATACATCAGCAGTCTGTGCAAGGATGGGTTGAAATTGCATTCAGTGCATTGACTGGAAGGGAACACAATAATTCTTCATAGTTAGCACATAACTACTTTTCTCATATCTACTTGGGGAAGCTCCTGGCCTTCTGTAGGATGCCAAAAGAGAAAGGCTGCTCCTCCCCAGCCAGAATTAATTCCTGCAATTTTTATAACTCCATTATATGAAGCTTTCTTAGCATAGGCAGAGTACTTTAATGCTCTGGATTCAACTGCACTGGCATGGTAATTTTAAGCAGATCTTGCATTACATAAAAAGTGGTGAGCCAGGGCTGGATCCCTGTGAACATCAAAGAAATTTAAATTTAGATCTGAGGAACTCCAGAATTACACTGAAGTAAAAGGGAAGATGATTACCACTGTTTAAGATTCAGGACTGATCTGCTGAGAATCTGCCAGTTTGCTGCAAAGCCAGGCAACAGTGCATGGTCTGCAAATTCACACTTCCAAATGAGGTTTTCAATTTTATTTGGAACATTTTAGTCTCTTAAGGGGGGGAGAGGAAGGAAATTTAATCAAATAACTTATTCAGAAATAAGAGCTCTTTGTAGGAAAAATTTTCAATGGATGTACCTTGATCACAAAGAAACAAACTCGAAGGGTACATACTAAGTCTGACCACAATTTTGCAAGTTACATTTACTCTCAAGAAAACTGTATATCAGGACTTTATTTGTTTTCAGCTGCAGTGGTGATAAAGCCCATGTTTTAAAAGGCCTTTTTTTATTGCTCTTTGGCAGCAGAGCACTCGGTATTGGCTGGATCAGTAACAGCCCTGGCTTTAAGGGGTTATGTGTTCTGCTCCCAAAGACAATGTCATCTTGCAAGAGAAGGGGCAAAAAGGAGGAGAAAGGGTGAATCACTTCTCAATTGATTTGTTGTGGATTTAAAAGTCTACCAATTTTGCTGCTCCTACCTTCAGATTCCAGTTGTTTCAGCTGCTGAGAAGTGTGGAGGAAGTATGCCCTTAACAGAATAAAGGCTGCTATCACAGGCACTGATGCCAGGAAGATGTAGGGTTCTAATATTGAGACTACTGTTATAGCGCCAATCACAATCAGTATTAACTGTAGAATGAAAGAAAAATACTATTGATACAGTAAACTTGTCATTTTATAGACTAGAGATTGGTGATGAATCTCCTTCCTATGGCATCTATGTATTGTTTTGACAAACAAAGTGCTAACCTAAAAAGATTTGCAGCTGAGAACAAACCTCCATGAAAAGATAATGAATAACTTGGACCAGATCCATTATCTGTTGCAATAAGCAACATCTTTTCTAATAGATGGAAGAAGTGTTTTCTGTAGTACAATCGTATTGCAGGCTACTAAATATGAATCCACACAAAAACAATAGCAGCTAGGCACTCACTCTCCACTTAAAATTGTAAGAATGACACTTGCAATATCTGCAGCCACCTACCAAACCTACCAGTGCTGTCCCTGTCATCTCGGGACTGGTGTGCAAGACTGTCAGGAGCTGAGTGACAGTCTCCTGCAGGTCCTGGGCAAAGCAGTCTTGCTGAGGATCAGAAAAAGTGGGAAGTTGTACTTTGCTTGCTCAAGGGACTGTAACTCATATATGAAACTAGCACTACTGCTTGACCTGATCGGAAGATAGGAAATAAATTGTACAAGAACTTGTGGCATGACAAATTAGCAGTTTCAGGAGAAATAAAAAGGTGTTTAAAGGTGTCAGATGACAAAAGGAACAAAATTGTTTCAGAGTTAATCTATTTTAACCTACTAGAGACTACTGCTATTTTAAGACCTCATCCTCAGTAGCTCCAGACAGATTTAGCTGAATCAGGTCTTGATCTTTACTCTAGAAGAGACTTAAGCAGGTAGACTGTTTTTGTCTCTTGTCTAAATCTGAAGAAAATCAAGTATACCAGTGTACATAGTATAGCAAAGTTCTGCTTTGTGTCAGGGTATTACTTCTAACACTACACAACTACTTCAAGCTGCAAACTTACCAGCATAAACCAACTGCAAATGGACACATTGGACAAAATTATGAACATTGCTTTGAAACATTAGTGCAATTGACCAGTCAGCAAAGAAATAGATGGAAAGCAAAACTAATTTCATGTTAGGAAGAAACCTGCAGTGGATGCTCTTGCTACTACATCCAGATGAAATCAAGGAAGGATTTGAATTCCCAGTATTCCAAGTTAGAGGTCTTTCATGAACAGGTAAGCATGTTCTAAGTTTCCTACTAGTTTGGTTTTTTTTATCAGAAATCTGAGCAATGCAATAGCAGCATCATATTTTATGAAAAAATCCCTTACATTACAGCTCAACTAGCTAAAGGAGGAATGGCTTTGAACTGAAATAGAGCAGGCTTAGATTAGATTGGATATTAAGAAGAAATTATTTACTATGAGGGTGGTGAACAGGTTGCCCAGAGAAGTTGTGGATATCCCACTCCTGGAAGTATTCAAGGCCAGGTTGAAAGGGGCTCTGAGAAACTTGATCTCATGGAAAATGTCCTTGCCTGTGCAGGGAGTTGGAACTAGATGATCTTTAATGTCCTTTCCAGCCCAAACAATTTTGTGTTCCTATGAGTTCTTTCATTATTTTCCTAATTTCTCTTAAAGGAATGGTGATATGTGTGGGTTATGTTTGTACAGACTGTTCAGCACTGGTCTGCAGCAACGCAAGAATGGATTTGTGTTTACTCATTACTTCAAACTACAGAAATTAGTAACACATATCTCTCTCTGACTGTTAAGAAGCAAATGAGCTATTCCAGTGATATTGAGCCAAGTTATACAGTTCTCGCATTACTTGAGATTACAGTCCCTCAGTGACTGTTATAATTCCCGTTTCTGTCATTTACTCAAATTTTGCAAAGGTCATCATGATGCCATATTGTTCTAACTCGTCCCACAGTCATTTCACTAAAAAAGTTGGATATGAAAATCTGTGTTATCTCATAAACTCCAAAGCAAGCCTCAAGTCAGAGAGAACATATTTTCTCTAAAAAGTCAGAAACAAAAATCTAAACCACAAGCCAGCTGTATTGGCATTTAGTTGAGGAATGCAGAGGGCTCATGCAGCCCAGTTCAGTGCCCCAGATGCTGAACTTTCAGCCCTGGGACAGAGGCCAGATGGGGAGACAGGCTCCACTGTTTGCCAGTTTGGAAAATGCAGGTGGTAGTAGAGAAAGCAACACAGCAAGCATTCAGGGTGGCAAATGACTGCAACAGCCAGTTTGATTAACCAACAGGAGTTTGTCATTTAGGAGAAACCAGTCATGATTACAGCCATAAATGTTCAGTGAGTTCACTATGAACTTTTGAGTGGGACAATATTAAACCTTAGGGACAAGCAGTATGTGCCAGCAGCATCTCACATGAAGGATCTCCAAGAAACGAGGACTGGTTGATTCAAGTGGGTATAACCTTAAGAGAAGGCTTAGGAGGATCTCATGGCTTTGTACCTACTGGTATTTATTTTACTTATATAAATTATAAATGTTTCTGAATATGCAGTTGTTATTATTTATATAGTTAAAATGTTTTTTGTTTATATAAATAATAGCAGGTATTTCTTATGGACCATATGTGCTTGAGCCAAATTCTTTTAAATGGCACACACTGGGAAGATAAGAGGCAATGAGCACGAGCTGAAATGCACAGAATTCCATTCAAATATGAGAAAAAGCACTTTTAGCATGGGGAAGGTCAAACTCTGGAACAGGTTACTCAGAGAACTTGGAGATATGCAAAAACCAGCTTGGCCTTGAGCAACCTCCTCTAGCTGAACCTGCTTTGAACAGAGGGGTTGGAGGGGTTCCAGGTCCTAGGTCCACACCTCCCTGCCATGTTCTGTGACTCTTCAAAAATCATCAGAAGGAAAAAGTCCTATCTATAACCTCTCCGTATCTTTCAGAGGAATCTGACTTTGTTCATTAGCAGAGTCTACAGAATCTGTGGAGGACCAGAAGACATTGATTCTGAAAGAATGACTGCTTAAATTATTCAAGACCGTGTATAGGTTCAATCATCTTCAGCAGAAGAAACTGGAAAGACAGGGCAGCTTATCATGTGTGTCTAAAAGCCTCTGCAGCTGAGACTGAGAGAGGTGAATCTGTGGGACAGTAGGGTATAGGCAAACCTCTGAAAGGCATCAGAATAGAAAAGCCAAATACTGGGATTTTCCTTATTCTTGAAAACTTGAAAAACTAACCACCTTCTTGTGGAAAGTTTGAAATGTAGAGACAGATTAATTAACATGCTTCTGGAATAACATCCCTATGGTAGATCCAAAATATCTGAAACAAAATGGTCATATCAGAAAAGACATAGTGACTCCTGTTCACACTGAAGATTATCCTGTTTCAGAGAGTCACAGTGTTCATGTTATTCATTCATCAAGTCCTCACAACATCAGCAGAATATGAACTAAAGCTGTAGTGTACTTGAACCTCTTCATGTCAAGCTGCTCTGGCCCCTCTGAAGTCATGAGTCAAAGTTATCAATTACTCACAAGGATATAGGGAAATAAATTCTGTCTTTATCAGATCATCATGTTGTTAGGGACTGTAAGGCAAGCAAACTCACAGATGGAAACAGGTCACCTGTACAGCAGGGTGTCTGAGTTAAGCTGCATATCACCTGCACATCACCTTAATAATGTAGAGAGGAACAGGAGCACCAGGGAAGATTTGCTTCTATTTTTAAAATGTTCTGGGAACCAGTTTTATCTAAGGAAAAGCTGGCATCCATAGAAGATAAAGGAACAGAAAAATCAAGAATATATTCAATACGAGAGAAGTAAACTAAGGGTGATGCTAGCAAACTGGGAACAGAAGAGCTTAAGGAGGGGAAATGATGAAAGTGACTAAATGCAATCGAAGAATAGCATTTAAAAAACAGAAAACTTGAGCCATGATAACAGAAACTAAGGAATGCCCTTTATGACTCACAGCTGAATCTGGGCAGCAGCAGGGATACTTGTCCTATAGGGGTCTGCAGGGCAAAAATATTTCTAAGCCTGAGTAGTAAGAGTGGTTTGCATAAACAGTGGAGGTAAGTACACATAGAGGCAAGTACACAAAAATGAAGCAATAAAGTTGATCTACGGGATAAGCAGCTACGTAGATACATACATTGAAAAAAATCATGTAATTTCTTTTGCAAGATGCAAGCTGAAATATCACATTGCTCTAGAACAGCAAAAGTTACAACTTTTATTCTACAAACCTGAATGAAGTCAAATACTGTAAGTGGAAGTAAGTCGTCCAGTACTGCTGTATCTTTTGAGAATCTATTAAGCATACCACCTATGGATTAAGAAAAAAAAATAGTCAAATATTTTAATATTCAACAAATCCCACATTTATTACTTTGTCAAAAGGTATAACCTTTTCTGAATATAAAATATTAACTACAAGATTTTTCCAAGTACAAGCAATTCCATTACAGTTTAGTAGAGCTACAGTTTCTGTCTCCCTGGGTTTCACAACTTCTATTTCAGCTCCTGGAAAAAAAATCCAGGAAAATGTATTTTTTAAAAAAGAAACAACTAAAAGGGGCAGAAACAGAGGCATAAAGCATAAGGTGAGTACCCCTTATTCAGCAGGCCCTGCTGAAACAGAGGAAATTTCATTTGCAAGGGTTTGTAACCCGTTTCTTAATTTCTAAGTAGAAATACTGTATTAAACATCATGTAAGAACAACGTTTAGAATATAAAGCAAAATTAAAAAGAAGCCCGTTGTTGTATCATCATTTAGCAGTGTCTCGTGTAATCTAGTACTTATCAGTAAGAGGCATACAAGATAGGAATTTTATGTACAATGGGAGATGGAACATGTTGCACCAGTTATATAATGAGCTTTATATCAACTTCCAAATTTGAATATGCATACCATCATTCACATTAACTGATGTTTTATGCCATTTTAGTAGGACTATTCATAAAAAAAAGCACTATTTATCATCCACATTTGATTCCTTGTCACTCACGGCATAGCTGACAATATCTTTTCTACTGCAGTTTTTGACAAAGTCTATTCTTTAAAAGTTATTTTACTTTTATTGCCTAGAACAGTTAATGGTTTATTTTCTCCAAATTTCTTTCTTACAGGGTGGTATTTCTGAATCAGAATTGACAACTGAAATATGTCACATTTAAATGTAATCAAGTTTCATTAAAACATTCACAAATTACTTTATGTGGCAAACTTCTAACATTCCATTTGATTGAAAACGTAAATGGAAGGCAACACTTTAACGAATGAAAACCATTTAATTGAAATTAAATGCATAGATGAGTCAATCACCTCCCATCTCAGTTACCTGCTTTCCAAGAGTTGAAGGCTGACATAGGTGCATGAAGAACTGCATGCACCATCTTCTGATGAAGAGTTTTAGACACTGTTATGAGCGTATGCACGAGGGGCAAACCTCTGAAGATTCCCATGGCAAGCAGGGTATCTGCAACACCCACATAGATGTAAATGATGTAGTAGCTGCTAGTGTCAGTGACAATCACAGGAGGTTTGTCAGAGGTGCTGTTTTCTGACTGTGTTGAATTTGCCTTCAAAGCTGTCCTGTTTGATGGAAATTAAAAATAAATGTATTACTGGAAATTGTGTGCTTTTCCTCTTTTATTTACTAAACAAAACCTAACAGTAGTCCAGTGTCCATTTGTTTTAAAACGATGCTAATGGTGAGTTACAGATATTTCTACTAATTTTTAAAGTACTGTCATGTATGTATGAATTATAAATTATTAATTGCTCTAGTAGTCACTTGCAAATCTACTGCCTATTTAATCACTGACAAACCTAGCCTAATCCAGAAAAATACACCCACTTCTTTTAAACAGAAACATTAGTTTAAGTCTTGAAAAAAATTAATTACTATGGAAGAAAAATTCTTTAGGTATAAAAATCAAAGCCCTTAATGACTTAATGTAGATTCAAATCAATATAAATCACTCCACCTCCAGTCAGACCTACATCGCCCTGTGCTTCTATACTCAAACAGACTCGTTGCTGCAGGACAGAAACAGGGATTAAAAGCATTAACCCAGGAAAAGCCATTGTTTTTTTCACTGCTCTGTATGTTTTAACCTTCACTGCTGACCCTGTAACTTCTGGAAATTCTTCATAGATGAGCAGAGGAAATTTTACAGATGGGGTCTTACAGAAACTGCTCCCTTAAAATGTTCCTAAGTCTTATCCAGCCCCTCTGAATCATGGAATATTGAAAATAACCAGGTTCATGCATCCCTAGAGTGAGCTGACCCAGAAAAATCCCGTGTACACTGTTGTGGACTCAATAATAAACCATAAAGACATAAACCATTCAACTGTTAGCACGTACAGAATTAACAGATATCACCTACACAGAGTATTTAGATCATCCATTCATGAACCATTTTGTTGACTATAAGATAGTGACTATCCACATAGAATTCTGGCAGAATTTATTCATTATTTACAGAAAAAAATAATATAAGGGGTACCCCAGTTTTTGAATAGGTTATCATCCCTACTTACTTTTGAAGAAACCATACCCCACCAAGAGAAGCAGCTACCTATGACCAAAGAAAACAGAGTCAGATTTTGTCTTATCACTTTATGCATTTTTTCTCTTTTATCTTTATTCATTGACTTTATACCTGTATTTTAGAGGGAGCATAACAAATGGGTGAAAGTCAAACTTACTTGAAGCAAAAACCTTGCCATATCTGCTTCTCTCCAAGGAAACAATTTAGTGCATCCCACCAGGAAAGCTACATTTAGACTTGTATTACAATCAGGCTTTCAAGTGCCTAAATATTCTTGTATTGTTTTTTACCATACTATTAACAAAGGCTTGCTGATGCCTTCCTACTTATAACTGTATGCCTTAACAGATTTTAAGTTTGAAAGATTAATATTTTTAATGACCCTAGAAGAGTAACTCTCTCAGCATCTTTAAAGGCATCTATTCAAATATGAATGTCAAACTTTTATTATTTTTGCATTGTTGTTCTTGCTAGCTGATATCTACATTTGGGATAGTCATTTGACTATTTGACTATTTGACTATTTGACTATTGCTTCGCTGCTTAGTTTTACATAATTTTTCACATAATCTATTGTAATATTTTTAAATGTAGAATTAAACCCTTTTTATTGTGAGATGGTCCAGCATTCAACAAGAATTGAGTCTGTAATATATTCTTCTCTGTCCACCAAGATACTGGAGATCTTCATCTAGTCTATCACACTTTACTTGCTCTGTTCCTATGATAATTTTTCTAAGGATTGAAAGAGTTTTCACCTTTTCTTCCCATTTATTTTTATGTCACTGGTAAGGAAATGTATTGTGGTAATACCCCAACACATGACTGAAGTCTTCTCTTTGAGAGGCACTAACTTTTGAAGTTCCTACAATAAATAATTTAAGATTGACCATGATAGTCCTGAATTTAAGTATTTGTAAGAATCAGGCTTCTTTCACAATAATAATTTTACATCTCCAAACAGAATTCTGTTCTCAGCTTGACCCCTCACAAGAGAGGAGATTTTTCAGCCATGAAGATGATGGTAGGTAATATTGTCACAGAATAGCTTCACAAAGGCTTTCTCTGTGCTTCCTTCCAAAACTGCTCTTCTTGCAGTTCAGCAGCCCTGGTCTCTGGGTATTACACCCGTGAGACACAGCTTTGAGCTGCCTAAGTGAGCTCATACATGCACCTTGCAAACCTAGGAAATGTGTACACTTGATGTCCTGTTTATGGTGACCTGTGTGGACTCACCTCGGAACCTGCAATACAAAGCAATCCATCCAAAATCTAAAATAGAATCTCTAGAATTTCCACAGTACTCCCATCCAGATCTGAAGGGTGTAAAAACACCACTTTCAATTTACTTGGATGTTCATCACTTGCCTCTCTTCATTGTCTCAGGTTGGAAGGGTACAAACTGTTAGCACAGGACACATAAACACTTGGCATGGTATTTCTGCTCACACACAGAGGTTTGCTCAAGACTGGGCTGCAGCTGGATATCTTCCAGCCCATTCATTTACCAATAGGCTTTTACTTCAACAATAGCCACCTTGGAAAGTTTAAATTGTATGAAAACATTCTTTATCATAAGATTTTTTTTTTCAATTAGAAAATGAGTCTTTTGAACTGTTTGAAAAAAGTTTAGTCTAAAATAAAAGCAAAAATGTGTAATCAGCTTTAAAAATATATGCTGAATATACCAGAATAAATCTGATCTACCTTAAAATTAAAACTTCCTTTGCGTCTAAAACTCACATTCAGTTTTCCTGTTGTTTAAATAGCCATTTTCCACTACCATGAAAATAAAACTTACATGATAAGAAGAGCTACACATCCAAATACTGTCTTACTTCTGGAGCTGGTTTGAAACTTTAGGATGTTTAACTAGATCTAAACTCCAGGATTTATTCCTGGTCCAAGAGAAATAACTTAAATCACCTGCAATATAACATTAGTCTAAATTCAGATTACCATTAGTCACATCTTTCTTCAGGTGTGATGATACTAGAACTTTGAATCTCATCACAGAATTGCTAAAAACCCTTTGCTGATAATCAGCCAGCAACTAGTTCTATATTCCTAATGGATTCCTCTCTTCATTCAGTTCATGTTGAAAAATACCAAGGGAAATTGGCACCATATTTTAAAAGCTGACATACAAATACGGCCTCGTTGATTTCCCACTATGAAATATGTTCCTTCCCTTGAAAAATACTTGATTTAGGATATTTGCTATAGAAGAGAACATTAAGAGCTTCTGTATGCTAAAAGTCTTTCCTAAATTTAGAGACAAGACAAAAAGCAGGCAATTTCTGATATATGAAGAGCAGTCAAATGTCCACAAACAGCCAGATGTTCTTCAGTGCTTGTTTTGGTGTTTTACACCATCCTTGGAAAAAATCCCTGCATGTTGCATGGACACTTCTGCCATCTTTAACTCCATCACAGGCATTCAGCACTCTGCCTTACCACTCTTCTTTTGCTAGGAAAAAACCAAGCAACTCATTCTTCAAAGCAATTTTCCAGAATTTATGTAAGTGCTCATCAAAAAAAATTATGGCAATTATTGTTGTTAACTCCCTAAGGCTCTGCAAAGATAATTTTTAATGAAAAATGGAAGATTATTCATCCGTGAACAAGAGACTTGCACAGGGCAATAATTCTTATTTATGGTACCACTTAGCAGAAAATAACGTGGATAATTTGAGAAGATGGGTCTTCTGCTGCTGTGCACTAACCATTAACTTTGGTGAAGAAATGCTCATCTAAGCAGTAGAAAAGTCACTACAATTTAATTTAACAGAAGTTGTCAATAAGTGACACATGCAAGAGCTTATGTCTTGATCTTTCATCCGTTTCCACAAAGAACAGTTTGAACAAACATCATTTGTTGCAACATGACACCAAGCACGGATTTTCTTACCTCAAGTAAGAAGACAGTCACACACAAAATCAGAACAAAAATCAAATTCTTGTGGATAGTAATGTATCTGAAATAGGTGTTCCAGGTAGTAACAGTACCCAGGCTTTCAGCATCATCACTGAAGCACTCCTGTCAAAAAAAGCATTAAATTAATAGTAAGACTGCTAATAATATCTCAGTATGAGAATTTCTGACACAAGAATGCTGTCATTCTTTCTGCTAACTCACTGCAAATAATTGACCTGGAGCATTAAATTGGCTGATAATGGCTAGAGAGGAAGGTACTGACTTGTTGAGTCATCTTTGCTATAAAAATATAATCAAGAGATTATTAGAAATTTTCACATAACAATGAGAGAAGCTGAGATTTGTCCAGCACTACAAGAATAAAAAACTATTAATCAATAGTTATTTTCTTTCAATGGAGAATTATCATTGTGATTTTAGAGAAAATTTGTAAGCACTTTGATCTTTTCATTTTTCTGTTGAGTTCAAAGGCAAAAATGGGCAGTGCTTGAACAAATTATGAATTTAAATTTTTCTCAGACATGTGTTTCCACCTAGGAAAATTCCCTAGAAAATGCTCCTATCCTGAGAAAATCAGCTGTCAGTTTTGAAACAGAAAGTAGTCCATCCTGAACAATTGAAACTATTAGAGAAAAAGAAATTATGGTCCAGTTTTTCTTGTAAAACTCAACCTTCTGGTTTTTTCTGCACATCCATAAAACCAGAGTAAAATCAAGCTTACTCCTCCATTCATTATCTGCACCAGGACACAAGAACTAAGCGTCTGAAAAATTTATTAAATTTGACCAAATTCCAGTTTTAAAAACTGTGCTAGTACTTCAAATGTGTTTTATTTTTTCAATAAGCCTTAATGTCTCAAAGGTGAATTTTGCATAAATGCTTTAAAACAATGTTTTTCCAAGTTATGGCTTCAAATTTCACTTTATCATATGTAACCTAAAAGGTAAATTGCAGGACATGTAAATTCTGTATTTAAATTCCCTACAGATAACACTCAAAAATGAACAAAAATGGGGCAAAATAAATTTTTGGATAATTTCAATGATTTCAAAACACTTGAGTTTAAAATTTTTAACAGATATTCAAAAAACATACTCCATAGAGAAATGCTGCATTAGGAAGGAAATAGTCAAGTAGAGAAAACAGATGAGGAGTATATTACACTAAACCACCACCATAACCAAACCCAAGATTGTTACAGTCTGTCTCAGATACCCCAGGCCCCTCCCAGATGATTCTCCTGCCAGATTTGTCAATCATTCCTCCTTTCCACACCCTGACCCCTGATGAGTGCTGCCTGTCAACCCTGGCATTCCAGAAGGGCGTCAAGTGGTTGGCAGAATTCAAAAGATGCTTCCCACCCCTGGAAAGACATTGGGCCATCCAAGTGTCCTCTGTCCCTTAGGTCTTCCCCCCCACACCTGGTTGGTGTCACCTGTGTTCCTTCCCTGCTCCTCTCCCCTGGTTCAAAGAGCCAGCAGCCGCACGGTCGGGAGTTCTGGTGGAGCTGTTGCTGGATTCACAGGCCCTTGGGCCAGGAATAAAACTCTGAATCGAAATCCTCCATCAGAACTGGCTCCTTTCCTTCACCTTCTCCTTAAAGCCTCTTAGTCAAAGGTAAACCTGAGCTTTTGCATGCCTGGAGTTGTCTCCAAGCCCTCAGCTGTACAATCCTGTGAGCCTGAGGTACCACTGGGGTGAAAACACCACAGTGCTGCCAGACAGGCAAACAGCTCAGGCACAACCTTCTGGTAATGTTGGACCAAACTCCAACACAAGATGAATTCAAATCAACACACACCTTCAAATCCTCTTCATTGATCTCATCAGTAATGTCCAGGACACTGTCTCGGGACACTCTCCTGGTGTAGATATCCATCTCAGAAGACAGGTTTGTCTGAGGCACCATGGACATTTTCCGAAATGTTGTACTTCCCTTTTTGGAAAAGTTTGGCCCGTAGTTCACAGAGGTGCTGGTCATCAGGTTGAGCACCGACTGCCTCCGCCGGCCCTGCAGCAGGTGGTCAGCCCTGAGCATGCCAGTCCTCAGCAGAGCCACGTCCCCCTGCTCCAGGTCGGGCACCAGCGAGAGCCTCGGCTCTGCGGGCTCGCTGTGGCCATCGTCTATCCCGTTCACCTGCACCCCGTTCTTCTGCACTACTGAGAACTTCCTGTTTGCATTAAGGGGGTTGATAATTATGGAGTTCTTCCTTTTGTCATTTAAATCTGGTTTTTGTTTAAGAGATTGCTTCTTTATTTCATTTCGTGATCCCATGCCTTCTCCTTCAATGGAAAATCGTCGAAGAGTCTCAGTAAGGATTGAATTTCTTCTCTCTGCACTGAACTGATCAAAAGAATCAAACCCCATCAGCTCTGAGCTGAAGTCTGGCCGTTGACCCTGAAGTTCAGAAAATGTTCCGTAGAAATAGCAGCTCCCTTCATGTAGGATTAATATTTTGTCAGCAATCTTTAAGTGTTCCAATTTTGAAGTAACCAAGATCCTAGTTTTATTTGCCATCAACTTGCACACACAGCTGTAAAAGATGGAAGTATGAACAATTAGAATTCTTTCTTCTCTCACTTAAATGACGATTTTATCCCTTTTACTTTTAATTTGCTTTTATCTGCCCTGCTCCCAGCATGAGCACTCTTGGGCGCTCCCTCAAGCTACAAAGGAAGTGTAAACCTGAGATGTGTAAAGGGTGAGCACTTTATCACAGGAACCAAAAAAGGGGTAAAATGTAATCATTGTCATGGCAATCCAAAAATCACAGTTCATCAAGAAGTATTTCTTTTCATCTTAGGGTTACTCAGATCTGCTGATATGAGACTTAAGAGTATTACTCCAATTTCAGAACTTCAAAATTACAGCAGCTGAAATGGCAGTGCATGTGCTTACTGTTTTCAACAAAAGGACAGGCAAAAAGTCCCTGACTTGGGCCAACCTGCTGCCAATCTTCAGCAGGCAGTTTCAGGTGATTCAACATTCAATGACTAGAAAAACAGGGGAAAATATAGCTTTTTGTAAAAAGTTATACTTACAAAGCAGGTAATTGTTTTAAAATGGAAGCCTTTCTAGTACAAAGACATGTCAGATATAAAGCCACACCCACTGGGAGTATGAGATTACAGCAGGCTCAATATGTTCAGATGGAAGAGGGAGCCTGGCCTGGGCTTGTTCCCCACACAGTGCATTTCCTACCTCTAACACAAAATACTCAAAATATATACATAATACTATAACATAGTACTATGAGAAACTCTAAAAATTAACATCCCAACAGGTATAATTTTTATCACTTCAGTATTTTTGTACTGTTATTAAAAATCCTTAATTTTAATTTGTGCCACTTGGTGAGACTCTTAAACACAATCTATCAAAACATACAATACCTTTCAAATATCTCTTTTTCTGTAAAAATGTCTAAGTGTCCAAAAGGAGAATCCATGAGATATAAATCAGCATCTTTGTACACCGCCCTGAACAGAAAAAATGGAAATGACATTAACTTCTACATCTCCTATAAATTTAAATAAATATAGTTTAAGAAGAATGCCTCCAATCTTTTAATTGATATATTTTCTACAGCATC
Organism: Thryothorus ludovicianus; assembly: GCA_013397245.1. Taxonomy (NCBI): domain Eukaryota; kingdom Metazoa; phylum Chordata; class Aves; order Passeriformes; family Certhiidae; genus Thryothorus; species Thryothorus ludovicianus. The sequence goes on from VZTB01006393.1 coordinate 310,292, forward strand.
AATACGGAGCTGGAGTTTAACATGAAATGTGATATAAGACATCTTTCAATAAGGTGTTTTCTTACTGCAGACCACATTACAAACTAACTCAGCTTTCCATCAATTTCTGTGCAATGAAACAAAGCTGTCTTTCACACAGGTTACTCTGTATAAAAGGGGTCTGTTTATGGCCTGAATCTGACAGTCCCAATCAATGTTCAATGACAATTTCAATGTGAATTTAATATCTACTGGAACATCTACTGGTGCCTGAGGGAATATTGCATATATGTAAATAAATGTGTGAAAAGACTTGGGTCTCAGCACTTAATTTCACTTAAGGTACTTGAAAAAAAAGGTGAATAAAAACAAGTGTGTTCATAAAGCATAGTCTGGCAAACATTATTTGCAACAGGACTGTACAATATTTCAAGTTGAAGACATCAAAAAGGATCTTAAGCTGGACATGGCTCACTGAGACCTAAAGCTTTTTTTTGTAAAAAAAAAAAAATTAATGGAAGTTCAAAAAGACCCCCTGCCTTCCTCTGTGAGAATGAAAATCATTATGTGATATCAATCAGAGTATAATTAGTAAAGAAATCCAGACAGCTGCATTTCTGTAATTTTTAAAGTATGTTAATCAGTGTGAAAATATTTAACCACCAAGAGAAAAAGCCCTCAAAGTTAGCTCATTATGTTACTAAAACTAGCAACTTTATTGAAAAATCCTCTAACACAATGGATTGCACTGATCATACATTATTATGTAGGGGCTGTGGAACACCAAAAACTCACACTGTTCTGGGTGCTTTTGCCAGCAAGAAGTTTGCAGGGTTTTACTGCAATAATTTGTGTGTTGCACTCAGTAGCTACAAAGCAATTTTCTATGGGGTACCAGGCCAGCAAGCTGACTCAAGTGCAGGACATGCAGTGTATTTTACCCTCCATCCTTTCTTTCCCCTGGTTGCAGCTGCAGGCAGTGACAGTGCTCTGTGGGAAAGACAGGCTCACACAATGTCCACCTGCTTCTCATGACAGCTGTCACTTCTGTCATGGGCTCTCATTTCACTTGACCTTGCACAGACTACACCAGATAAGTTTATGCAGCCAGTCCAAGAATATAATGTCCAGTTTATCACCTAGGTACAACCCAGGGCTGTTTAAATCCTAAATTTACACCTCTAACTTTTCAGAGCTTCATCTGCAACCCTCACCTCAATACCCCCACACCTTGTAGCACATTGAGCTTGGATTGAACAAAATCTAAGACAGTCACTGTCTTTATGACAGGTAATTGTTTTAAAAATTACTCTTCTGCAACTGAAAACGAATATATAAGGTCTGTGATCCACCAGGAAACAAGCTATGACCATCCAAAAAGTGACAGACATGATTATCCATAGCATCTAGGAAATAGTCCATGTGAATGTTGCATTTTAAATGAAAATATAAGTGGGTTTTGTAGTTTTGGGGTTACACACTTTGAAAGTTTTGCCTGATCTTCCCCTCCTCTTTCCTCTTACTGCATAAACCAGAACCATCCATATACCTCTTCAGTCCCACAAACCCACACTGAAAGATTCTCTGTTTTAATGACCCCATCTTTCAGCCTCACAGACGTGCACATCTTTCATGGGATGCCAGTGCAGATCACTATAATGTGATTTTACCTCTGCACAGTGTTTCTGGCCATGGGAATCAACACAATTTGCACTTGGCACCGAAATAAATGGGGCCATTTACACATCAGAGCTGTCAATACTGGATTTCTGACAATAGCTAAGTGAGTCTGCTGAAACACACAGCTAATTTATAAGACAAACACCTATGTTATTGTTCTGTAGACCTTCAGAATTACTTACTAACACTGGAAGGTCAAACAGACAAGGCAGTTATTCATACATACTGACTAGCCACTGCTTTCTACTTTTACTTTTACTTAGGATAGAAAGAAGCCCGAAGTGTCAGCACAAAATGTTTTGGAACATGGTTGTTCTGGGGGTTTTTTCTCCATTTGCCTGCAGACAGGCAGTGTGTTATTGATCAGTATATAAACCACTTTGAAGAAATGTCATAGCAGGGAAAGATCCTGGAGTATTTATTTGTATCTTTCTATGGGTTTCTTCAGTACATAACAAGCTACACTTAGAGGTCTGAATTTCCAAACACATCTTGCATTAGGGAGGGAAAGAATCATCTCATGCTAACCCATAGCATTTGTCAGACATCAAACTTTTAAAGTTCAGTAATTTAATATGCAGATGAAACAAAATTGAATACCAGAACTCAGATTTCTGACAGTAAAATCAAGCTCCTGATATACCTGGAGGATATTTATTTTGCAGGACATAGTCCACATGTATTTAAATGCTTAGTGATAGTACATTGCATATATGTGAAAAGATACACTACTTAAAGAGCAAAATACTCACCTTGCCAGTGAGATCCGTGCTCGTTGACCTCCACTCAGAATGATTCCACCTTCACCCAGCAGTGTATAATCTTTGTCTGGGAACTTGGAAATATCCTGTTAATAATTTTTTTAAAGAATAAATATTTTCAATTGCCAAGAAACTCAAGCTACAGACTTGATGGAAGCAGAGTGTACAACTGTCTACAGACAGGTTGTACAGCAGTTGTAAAAAAAAAAGTCCCACAGAGGTTTATTTATTTCATTTGATAATGTACTCAAAAATGGTGATAGAGACAAAACATATCATTCTCTTGTAGAAAGTAATCACAAGCTTCAAGACCTTAAGAGCAAATATTTCTCTGAATATTTAATCTCCATAAAAGCAAGGAATGTACCTTCATACAATGTCAGTCCAAGAAATTAATTGCTCAGGTGTTCTGTCAGGTGATGATAAATGCACTTGCTGCTGAAGTTGGGGAAAGCAAGAAGCCAGCTCTGTTTCTGAGCTCTTCAAAACCCAGAGAAATACATACTTCAGGCAGGTTCATTAAAAAAGGCTTGACAAGCATTCCTAGCCAGGAATGCTTATGGTTTACAAAAGGTTTGGGAACCAAGCTCCACTGCTTGGGCTGTAAGCTGTTTAGAACTCATGACTACATTAAAAATTAATCTCTAGCCAGGGATAAAAGCAGAAAATACCATTTCACTCTCATATGAGACACAGAAAGGAGAAAAGGACACATTTGTGTCCCACTGGCAGGGATAGCCAGAAATTTTCTTGGGAGGAATATTTAGCCGTGAAATTGATGATCCATGTAAAGCACAGAAATTCATGGAAGCAGAGACAAGGACTTACACCTCTAAGACAATACAGTGACACCATTATCACTGTGGTGGATGGATTTTCAGTGGACTTTTCCCAGAAACACAGGCTGGATGAGCTTCCAGGGGATACAATTTCAGGGCAGTTTGCCATGACTGCAGCCAGTGGGAATCCCTGACTGTGCCAGGAGCTCCCAGTGCCTGTGGACAACTTCCTGCTCCCAAGGCAGGGATCCCCCACAGCCAAGGAAGATGACTGAGGCATCCAGGAGCAGACAAAATCAGCTCCAGTGTTTTCATGCACCACACATATTTTCCTTTCAGTGCAGCTACTGGGGGAAGAAAAGGTGGCCTGCATTATCCCTCAGAACCTGGGATTCTGAGAGCGATCTGAGGCCGTGCTCTGGAAGGGGTATCCTGTTTTGGGGTCTTTTCCTGCAGGTAGCCAAGAGGCAGGCAGGAGCTCAGCTGTCTGCATGCTCTCTGCAGAAGCCACAGAAATCCTTTGGCTTCCACACTGAAAGAGATATGAAGTACTTTCAGGGCAATACTACCTGGGATTCTAAGTTGAGCTGCTCTCTCTAACTTTGTATTTTATACAAATCCATATACAATCCAATTTTGATGGCCTCTGCTGTGATTTTGATGGTTGATCCCTCTCTGTTGGGCAGCCTATTGACATTCCAGGCCTCTGTGGTTTTGCAGAACAAATAAATAAATAAATAAATAAATAAATAAATAGAAATCCTTCCAAAAAATATTTCCTTCTTCCTCCCCTGCAAATTGCCCTGACCTCAGGAACAGAGTGAACAATGCTGTTCAGACTTGGAACAGTGACAGATGAAGGGTCCAGCCACTCAAGAGCTAGAAATTGAGTGCCTGGTCACTCAGGAAATGGGAGATCCTCACAACTCTTTAATTTGATAATAGCACTTACTTCCTGACTTAGAGGATTCTGACCTTAAAATCAAGATGCTCTTATGTATGGAAAATCTATTGCAGGTGATTTTTAACTTATTCTCATGTTAACTAGTTATTTCCCTCTCATAAATGGAGTCACACAAGCAAATCCCTGGTATCAACATAACAGCTCAAGTATTTGTGGCAAGAGGAATGTGAAAAAAAATGGCCAGCAGCAGTTTTAAAGAAAAATTTTCTGAATGTGACAAAATCAACTTCCTATAAGTAATGAAGTATTTAGAGAGAACACATGAAATTCTGGCATAAAATGTTTCTTTTTCATTTCTTTGAGACAACCTGGTCAGATCACTTGTGGTCTAATTATGTATGCAGGAGTCACATTACTCATCTGTAACTTAGGTATTAACAGAGGGGTTTACATGATTAAGTATCCAGATCTCTAAGCTGATTTAAGCTGTTTCCCATTCCTACCAGTACTGCAGCCTGTAATGATGCTGGTGCCCTTGCTGTTTCTTGATTCCACTCCTTCCCAAAAAACCCAGGTGAAGAACTGGGCCCAGGATATCTTCATCAGCAAACAGGGTAAAATTCCAGCTCTACTGAAATTCATTCCAGGGTTGTCATTGCTTTAAAGGTTGTGGGATTTCATCAGATATATTCCTTTGCAGGTGTGTCAACATGGAATTTTAATCAGACTTTTAATGAGTTCCCCTTCTGCTCTCCTCTACCCTTCACCTCAAGATAAAATATGGCATGGAACAGACAAAGACCTTTTCAGGCTGTAATTATAATAATTAAAAAATGTTTAGTAATTTCTTTCAAAGGCGTAAACAAAGTAATGAAGTCCAATAGACACACAATGCTGTTTGTTGGAACACTCATGACCTATTGTAAAAAAGGACATAGGGCTGGTCCAAATACATCCTTGCTGTCATTTTATGCAGGAAGTGAAATCAAGCCAGGGACAAACCTAATGTAATGATGCTGAACAGCACAAGACTCAGCATATTAATAAAGCATGAAGTAGCCACTGGATGTTCTTTAACATATCTATTTCTAAATGCTTAAATTGAGAAACTGGTTGGTAACTATTCATACATGAAATCGTATGTTCCCACAGCTCCCACAGACATTAATTACTTTCATGGATGCTGCTCATATCAGGAGCTAAAAAATCCCGAGTTGCACATTCAAAGAGAAGGTTTTTTTAATAGCTGTTTGCATTTTTTGCAGTGAAAATGCCATATTCATCTACCTCAGCAGCAAAGTAATGGCCCTCATAATACCTTTGGGCTTGGTAAGGAAGAACACAGCCAGGATAGCTTCAGGGTGAACAGGAAATATGATCTTGTTATTAAAAAAGAAAACCTCAGAATGGACTTCACACTCCAAGTCTTTTCTGTAGAGATTAATTGTTATCAGAATCATTTGATAAATCATTAGCAACAATGAAGATAATAAAGCATGACAGTCTCTAAGAACCAAGAGTTGCTTAATATGTCCAAGGTTGCTCAAACTACTCAAGCAGTTCTAATGATAGAACCTGAGTATTTTATTTATATGATTTCTTTTTCTTCCTTAAATTTGTCCTTTATTATGTGAGGTTCGATTGTCTCTCTTCTTCCATCCTTCATAATAAACAAAACAGTCAGGAAACTGATGGAACAGAGCAGCAGTCCTGACACTCTGCATTTCATCTTCATTTTATTTCAGTTCTCTATTTACCTTCTGTTTTTATTATAGTCACCTCTATAGATAGATGACTCTATAGTCATCTCTATCCTCTTCCTTTTCTTCATTGCCATTAACATTCCCCATGCTTATTTTCACAGTTCACAGAAAATCCCCCTACTCTCATTGCTACCAAATACTCCCTTTTTCATCATCATCATCTTTTGAATTTTTAAAATTTTAAAATCAAGGCTTGCTTTTCAGACTCTCACCTATTACAGAATACTTCTATGAATTTTTTAAAAGGTGAAGAATTTTCAATAACTTCTTGTATCTTGGCTTTTAGGTAACCAGCCTGAACATACTTGAATCCTCATTTTCTTGGGAATTAAGCCAGGAAAATATATTTCTTTTAAGTATTTCAAAAAAGATTTAAAAAAAATTATTTTATTTAGGTAACTCTTCTCTCTCCCTGTGGTTCTGTAAGCCAAGGCTTTTGTTAGACTTCAGCTGAACCATTTATGAAGGATTCATGATCCAAAAGAATAAGCTTTGTTTTTATAACAATTTGTGACCTTGAACAGAGTGTCAGGCTCACCCAAAACTCTCACAAATGCTGGCAAAACTTGCTTTCTCTATGGCAAAATATTTCTGTGGAACAGATTTTTGAAATGTCAAGTAGTCAGTGCACTGCATGTGGATAAGTTAAATGCAGGGTAAGAGAATTAAATATAATTCCAGAAAAGACACAGAAGATAGGACAACATCCTAAGTAATCAGTCCAGAGCCCTGTACCTAAGACAGGGAAAGGGGTGGGGAGAGCTGTCTTGACTGAAACAGGTTTTAACTAAATTCTATCAACAGAGAACATTGCAAGGTTATGCTTATTTACGTGATCACTGATAAACTTCTTCAAGTCAGTGCATTTGGGAGTGTCTAATGGAGATGCTCCCCTGCTATAGAGAAACTGTGCTGGCCTCTTAACTTCCACTTCACACATAAAACTCACTGTCTGCAGCTTCCCAGCTCATCTGCCAATGATTTTGGGCCACAGATAAGAACTTCAGTTAGAGGAGTCCGTGTAGGCCAGTGGATCACCCGGGCTGGGATGCACAAACATGAAGGTAGCCAGCTTTGGGGCCCACGTGTCTGAGAGGCACCAGTGCTGGCAGGAGCTTTGATGTGGTGCTAACACCAAAGCTTCAATGGGCTTCAATCCCTGGGTGGGCTTGAGAGCTGGACTTGATTATCACTGTGCATCCCTTCCAACTCAGGGTATGCTGTGAAACTGTGACACATTAAGTGGACTTGCTGGCTGAAAAGTGGCATTTATACTCTTTCAACTGTTTATATTAGGATGTGATAAACTTCACCTTGACATGCCAGTGGCTCTCCCCAGCTGTGAAGACAGTTACTTGCTCTCACATAATTTACACCATAGTCATGTACCTGATTAGATAACCAAGCTACCATTTCATACCCTCTGGGAGAGAATTACCTGCCACAAAGCACTCTGTTCCACACTTGAATTGTTCCTCTCTTCCACACACTTTGTAATCTGCCCATCTCCCTCGTGAAAATGAGGCTCAAAATCATGGCATGAAATATTTCACTCACTGACATAATAACTTCTCAACATCTACTGATTTAGTCATGTGACAAGAAAACCCCCAAGCCAAAACAAAAAACTCAAACCAAACTCAAACCAACCAAACAAAAACCAGCCCAAACTCAACACAGATAAAAGGAGCTGGAGCAGTCCATAGGATGCAAGGAGGTGTTTCTGTTTTGGAACATTCTTGACACAGCAGTGAATTTCTACCCCCAGGGTGGATACCATCTCTTGCAAAGAGACATTGAACACACAGGAACACAAACCTGTGTTTGGCCTATTGACTATCTCTTTCTATAGTTAATCTCTCCATAATCTAGTAATTAGATGAAAATTAATCTGCACTCCCAGTAAACCCAGCTCAAAACCCTACAGAATCTGGCCACAAACTCCTTTAGTACCATCATATAATTCAATTTCACATGGAAACACTTCCTCTATTTGCATGCCATGTTAAACATTACATTCATGAGCAGCTGGTCTCTCAAATCAGAGCATGTGTTTGCTTAGAGGGTGGTAATCTCTCAAAGGTAGTTTGCCATTATGTGTTTATGGACTCTTAAGTAACTATTTAAGGATCAAATGAATTAACTAGGTGGAAGAACATCTATCTTACATAACAAAAAGGTAAAACTGAAAGTTATGGAAGTATGGCTTCAAAACTCGTGAACTACTGGACCCACTCAAATGTGATATGATGCTTACTAATTTTTAACCATGAATAACTATAACAGGCCTGCTTCAGTAGTCTTGACTGGAGGAATGACTTAGGATGAGTTTGTTCAATGTTAACAGCATTTAAACATGAAAAATTCCTGTTCCAACTGCCCAGGGATTTTACCTGCTTAACTTACCAAGTTTTACTTAACGTGCCACTTATTGTGATAAAATCAAACAAAAATCCCATATCCTGCATATAGCAGGCTATTAATACTGATTTTCCAACCTACACATCTGAAAATCAAGTCACATTCCTTTCCCATTTTTCATAACATAAGTAAAAAGGATTTTGCAAACCCACGTACCATCTACAAATTAAATTCTACAAATATCCATTTATATTAATGTTATCCCTGCCATTATATTAATACAAGCTCCAATTAATACAATCCTTAGGGAGGTCACATTTGTAGAATTACTTCAAATTTAGTGGCAAGTTTCAAGAGATATATAAACTCAGGAAGTTCACATCTCTCAATGGCTTTTACAATATACTTGGTCCTTGATGTGTTAGGCAAAAGTTCAGACACTCTTGTTACAATTTTTTATTGTGAATGTGATGAAAGGTACTTGATAAAAAAGGTAAACCACTCACTCAAAACTGCTGCTGAGGCATCACCAATTCCTCTTATCTTACTTTTTGAGTACTTTTAAACTTGTCTGTGAGAACTGCTCTTAGAAAATGCATTCAGAATCCATACCAGTTACATCTTGCCTTCTCTCTATTAATAGTATGGCAATATAAGACTTCAGAGGTAATAGATTTGAGGTAATACCCCCAAACTCAAAAGTACTCTTATTAAAACAATTCATTTCAAAAAAGCTTGTAACTAAAGGACAAATGGTAAGGACTACTGATCTGTAGTTGGAACGGTTTAACCTAGGAGGTTAAAACCTTCACTTTCTTATTTGCTTACTGGGACCATAATTTTAGAGGGCATATTAAATTAGGCACTCACCCTGCTTTCTTGCTTGCTAAAATAGTCACTGTTTCTCAAGAAAAGGAAAAGAGAGCAAGAAGGTAGTGGAGAACAAACTGGTAGCCCTTTTTCCCTGCATCTTGAAAACTTTCTACAATGATGGTTTGCAAAACGTGTCTTATATTTTATATGTATTGGCATTTCCTGGAGTTCAGCATCACACAAAAATATGGGCAACGTCTACACACAACTTACACCTCAATGCAGTCATATTCAGTGTGTGCCAGGCTTTCAGAAAGAATTTTTGCAGTAAGATTGTCTCTTTTTGACATCAAGAACGCTAATGAAACTCTTAATTACATTCCTTTTATCTCAACTCCATAGCACCCTTTTTTTGTTCTTTCACCTTTTACTACTTTTCTCTTAACCTCTTCCCATTTACAAACTGCAGTAATGAGAACAGCATTGCAAAACATGATTTTAACTCCTCTGACACCCTACTTACTTTCCAAGGAAAAATATAATCAAGAAATGTAATTTTATCAAGTTCTGAATCATTTTACCCACATAAAACAGGCTACACTCCCATAAAAAACATACATAAAAAGATAAGTTTAAGAAGTATCATAGGCATACTTTCACTGATGCACGGAGATGCAGTTGAGAACCCTTCTCACGATTTGTCAGCATTATGCACCACCTGTACAGTGACATCCTGAGATTATGAGAAGCAGGGGTACTTAGATCTGACAAACTTCCCTCACTGAGCCTTCAACACATGACTGCCTTTCATCAGGGATCACTTCAACAACTCAGACCTGGTACACTCAGGCTGGGCTGCTCTGTGGTGTCCCTTGCCCTCCCTTGCTCTCCCCATGTGCCAGAGGACGCTACAGAGAAGAGCTGTGAGGACCAGAGACCATGAATGACACTGCTGCTGTCACATGTGTCATCAAGAGGGACTATCTCCAAGGAGCACCATTAAAAGACACACTTCCCACACACAGACTCACAAAGCAGTTTCTCCTGTGGGACAATTCCCTGTGTCTGACCATCCACCAGTCACACATCCGTGTCAGGGGCACTGGGCGAGACAGCAGCCATGCTATGCACGAGAAAAAAGGATATTTGAGAGACATGTACACACTAATTAAGCTTGTAACCTCAGGCACAGACTGACATCTTAGTGCATTGTGCCCTACACAAACACATTTTGTCAAAATACCTTGGCATAACATTTATGAGGTATGCAGTATTCAAAATATCTCAACAGTTTTGCTTTTAATCTTCATCTTATGTTTCACAGTAAATCATGAACAGGTGTAATGGCACAACTGGAGGGTAGGTGAATTGCATCAAGGCAACAAGATTAAGAAGCTGAAGGGAGACATCTTTTATGAGAATTAAGGAAGTACAAATGTAGCTACCTGAACTACTTGGACCAAAACATGTCCCATTTCAGTGCTCTAAACTCCTATAAACTTACATAAGCTCATAAAAGAAATAAAAGAAAAATCCTTCTGTTGCTGATACTTTCACTACTTTTCAGTAATATTTGGGGAGATTAATCAAAATTACCTGGAGAAGAAATCATCTTTTTAACCTTCTTTTTGATGGTTCCATACACAAATAAAACAAAATGCAAAGCTGTGAGAATATCTTTTAGAAGAACATAAAAACTTCTTCCGTTCAAGAAAAACCTACCAAAGCAAGCCTGTTGTTTAGATAATGGCTAACATAACCAGGTTTGCCATTCTCTACAACTTTACAGAATCGATCACAAGACACATTCTAACCTCTGAATAAAAATCTCATTTCCCATACAGGGAAAATTTTATTCTTGGATGCTTTAAAATAGATACTTAGAGATAAATTCATTTTGCATAGTTACCAACTCTAAAGAGGCACTAAGGGATACCTCCTTAGTAAATGAACTACATACCAAATCAAAAAAGTCAGGCAGGAGAATGTAGCCCTGAGTTTTGTGAAAATTCTCATGCTCCCCAAATTATTTACGTTACACTTCTATAATATCATTTCCATATCTCTATAGACCTAACAAAAAGTGGAGAGCACCTTGTAGGACATCACCTGGCTTCAGTATCCTGTTCTGCTGCAGACAAGAGCAGGCTACTCACTGTGTGTCTGGCAGCCTCCAACCCATGCTAATGGTATGATGTGACCCACATAGAGTGACCAGCAGTGTTTTATTGGCACTAATAAAGAAGAAGGGGAAAGATATCAAATTTATGAGTTGGACTAGATCTTGAGTTTGCTTCCTCTATAGGTTGATGGTGGAAATGGCAAAGTAAAAGGAGCACTTCACACGCATGTTACTTTTTACCCTGCTAACACATCTGTGCCCACTGGGCCAAAGATGTCTTTGCATTCCAAAAGTGTTTTGGTATGGAGCTTGGAAATAAATCTGACTTATCTGTCATTAAGAGCTCTATATTAACTGACCTGGAGCATATGCACAATAAGGAAATGAACTCTCTTGTATCACCTTGGTTTCTTGAGGGCTCCACATAAGATCTAGACTCAGGAGGCCTATTTTCAGGGGGAATATATAACTGACTGGAAAGGTTACAGAGAAGGGGGCAGAGTGAATTCAGTGAGGCAAAACCCCTCTGGTTTCTCCTTTCTGAAGAACGAGAACAAACACACACACAAATGCCAATGCAAAGCACTAATATAATAAATCCCTAAAAGGTCACACTGGGGAATAAATAGCGAATTAATATTTGAAATCCATTCTTCAATCTGCCATACTGAGTCTTGTTCGGTAACTAATACATGAAAACTAACAAGACAAGAAAGCATAATAATAATTACAATAAGGTAATGCATTTGGCTTCCTTCCAGACTGTTCTGCCTTCTCTTCAGGCCAGCCCAATTTATTCAGTCCAGGAGAAAAAAAAAAAGTATGAGTATCAAACTTGATCTCAAATAATAAGCCCTGCTAGGAGGTGAAGCATATCATTCTGCACAGGGCTGCACCAGCACAGATCAAAGCTGGCTCGACTGAGCCTGCATGGAGAACAAAGGAGCTGCAGCCTGCGGAGACACGGAGCCATCCCACAGCCCATGGGACACCGAGCTGTCCCTGCAGCACCCAGAGCCACCAGGGACCACCTGCTGCTCTAGGAAGGACCTGCCTTGGGAAGCCTCCTGCAGCCAGGGCACTTTGGAACTGCCGAAGCCAGTTGATTCTTGGAGCTTTGGCATTAACTATGACTTTCACAGCTGGGGTTAAGGACAACTCTACAGAAAGCCTGACACAGAAATTGTTAATTCTCCTGTCTTCAGGAGCTTCCAAAGAGATTTCCAGCAAATCTAATCAAAAATTCAAACATAAGTTGAAATCACTGGAAACATACAGGGAAATATTACTTTATTGCTTAACTATACCCTGCTCTGAGATAAAATGTGGTAACCTCCTTTTTAAATGGACTGGCTATGGTTTCTTGCTTGACTGGTGCTAAGGAAAAATATGTTTCACTAGGTGGCCAAAGTTAAAAATCCTATTCAGCACAGTTAAATATTTACTGGTTTTATTTGTATATTATAGACAAAATCTTAAGGCACAGTAAATTTTGCAAAGGTCTCAAATGTTGGCTCCTTTTGTGTCTTGTCATGTGTAAAATATATTTCCCTATACTACCCTCTGTCAACATCAGACACATATAAGGACATTTTAATGTGATTGTACTCTGTGGGCTACATGTCACATAAGGATCGATCCTGCAATTATTTCTAGTGTAAGAAATTTTAGTGTATACACAGAAAAAAATCCCAAATTTAGTCAAGATTTTCTACTAAATAATTCAGATTTCTGCTACAAAGTTCCAGTTATCCCTGGAGACATTTTTGAAGTGCAAAAGAAAGAAAAAAAATGGGTTAATTTCCAAAACTGTAAGGAAAAGCTTCTTTATGTGGAAGAAATATGAAAAAAAAAATTAGAAATCATATATTTGGACATAATTTCTTCAACATCAGTATGTTAACTCAGGTTTTTAATTAGAAAGGAAGGCTGAAAAGGCAGACACCATATAATATCTGAGCCAACTTACTTAGCTTCTGTTGTGTCAGCTACCAGAACTGTCAATGTCAGTGTTATCTCCCAAGCAGCTGGCAACAAGATGATTTGCAATTCCACAAAATTGGGATGTCAGGCTGAGTTCCTTAAATCTCAGAAATTTCTCACTTGCTTTAAGCCCCTTTCCCATACCTTTTCTTTGGGGTTTTTCACTTGGGTTGGGTCACAGGTGTTAAAAGTCCTAGGTGACTAACCTCTTCTAGCTGGCAGGCCTTGATGACACTCTTGTAGCGGTATTCATCATAGGATACCCCAAAAATGATGTTTTCTTTTATTGTTCCAGGCATGATCCAGGAGACTTGAGGTGAAAAGGATATCCTTCCACTGTGTTTAATTTTACCCTGTGAAGGCTCCAATTCTCCCATTATCAACATCAGAAGAGAAGTCTGAAAAAACATTAACACGTGATTAATATATCAGAGACCTCTACAACAGAAAAAAATGTTGAACAAAGGGAGAGTCACTCTGCTAAGTCACTTAAATGGCATATTTGTCTCACCAAGAGTGTCCCTGTAAGTGTTGATTTAGTGCAAACTGCAATTAGTGGAGATCTTCATGATATGTGTGATTCTGAAGAGCTTCTAATATAAGAGAAACTTCATTTAATAAATGATAAAAATTATGTAAGATATCTTGTAAGAAAGGCAAGATGCTGCAAAAGGGTGACATTTTAATGACACTAACAATAATTTCACAAGGTAAAAATCTGTCTGTGAAACACATACAGACATAAGGTGCTAGTATTTATAGAGAATTCTATTTGATTTTTCACATTATCAGTGAATATTTTGGTTGTTCTTTGTACAACATAATTCATGTTTATAATTTTGTTAGTACTTATAAGTATTTTATTTGCATTGCCTTGAAAAATGCAATTTCTTTGTGTAAGTATATACAATTGCTCACTATGATCTGAATTTTCCTCTGTAACTGTTAACTCATTTACGTGAATGCATGACCTAAGTATATTTACTATTTCCCTTCATAAAAGAATTGATTGCAATTGCAGTACTGACATGTTATAATTTCAAAGTTAATGAGTAGCTTGTAGTAACCTTGTCACACATCATCGGCTACTAGATCAAAGAATAGAATTGAGAAATACACGGAAAAATATGTTACAGAGCCATGACAGGGGTGTTCTTACCACTACTAAACAGTCTACAAGGCTGGGACATAACAAAGATCTAAAAAATCTAAGTCACAGTTTCATGCTGTCAAGCCCAGAGACCCATTTGAAATTTATACAATATACTGGGGGACTCTCTTGAGATTCCTTCCCTTATACCAGAGTCTGAATTTTCCAAAGTGCTGAGTAAGAAGTTCCCAATCTTTCAAAGGACAGCTTCTCAGAGTATTTTGTACACTGGATGTTAAACCACTGCATCTTGTGCCATACAACACAAATTGAAAAACAAAACAAAACTGAAACAAACCCTATCTAACTCGAAGCAATATTAAAGAGCTGATGTCAGGCTTCATACCTGTTATAGATTAAATAGTTAATATAGATAAAATTATGCAGTCTGTCTCATGGGCCTGACAATTCCTGGAATATACAGTAACAGCATCAAGGATCATGAATGAACCTTTACCCTGAGAAGGTGTAAAGGAAGGGCACTATTTCTTGGAGGGTAGTGGGTGGGAGGTGAACATTATTTTTTGACCTTTATAGTATTAACTTTTTGAGTTAATATTATAAGGCTTTTGTTTTTATTGCCTTGGAAAACACTTTTTTTTTTGTGTATATATACCCATATAGACTGTTCAGTGTAATCTGAATTTTCCTTAATTTCCTATATAGCAGAACAAAGGAGATATACATACATCCTTCACAGCATTTTCTAGTTCACATTTCTGTATTACAGCTACCAGCATTAGCAATTGCAATAGATAAATTATTCTGTTAATTCAAAAGTATCACAGTAAAATGCACCTTAACACATCATCTTGAGGACAATCTCATGTTCTGAGTCGCTTGCTCTGTCTTGTGGGGATCATTAGTGAAAGACAAGAAGCCTTGATCATACTGAAATTGATGGGTTCTTTGTCATTGAGTCCAACAGACCAAAGATTTTACCCCATGCAAGTAAAAGAAATCATAATATTTTCACCTACAATTTATTAAACAGAAGCATAATGAACTTTTGTTTTAACTTTTACAGCTCCTCAAAAAACCAGTGAAGGTGAAAGACTCATCAAGAATCATCTAATTACTTGCTGTTCAAAGTGAATAAGAGTTCAACTCATTTTATATTAATGATGTTAATTGGATGTGTCATCTGCAAACTAAATGCATTGATAACATTTTGGGGTAGTAAAATGATGAATAATCTAAACCACAACTTTTCACAGGAAATCACCAGTTTCAGCAGCATCTCCCCTGGTTTTAACATGGCTTTTAGGAAGCTTAAGTAAGCCACTGTAGGAACCAGAGCTAAGTGATCAGGTACATGTCCAGGGCACAAATACCTGGCTATACTCCTGTCAGCCTTATCAGGTCACAAACCATCTCATGTTCATTTTTGTTCCTTAAAACATTAGCAAGGCAGGGAAAAAAAATGTTTTCTAGCACACTGAACTATCAATATAACTCTTCTATATTCTTCATTTTTTTTAAAGGCGGGGAGATTCTCACCATGAGCCTTAACTTTAGGTTTCAGTCTGCATTACTCCTGTAAAACTTCCTTTTACTTCCAAAGGGAAAACATTTTGTCATTACATTGCTACTTCCTCATAATTCTGTAACCTTCTATTACAAAAAATATCCAGCAAACTCTATCTCATATTGGCCACAATATAAAGCTTCAAGTAACTATTTTAGTGAAATTTGCAGATTACCCATACATTTTTCCTGCAGCCATCATTTCTGTTGCAAGCACAGGAGAGCAAGGATAAAGTAAAAATACAGGAAACAATACAGGTAACAACACAATAGTATTCCTTATAGTTATTAGGACTCTTGTTGAACCAGCAGAAACAGAAATACCTTGCCTGCTCCAGTGGATCCAGAAACAGCTAATAGCTGCCCCTTCTCAATCTTGAAATTTATATCCTGAAGAACAGGAGAGGCATGAAGGGGAAAATTACTGAAGAAGAGGTTGCTGTCACTGCTAGGAACTTTGCTGCTGTTGTTTTCCTGGTTTGCTTTAACAAACAGCTCTCCAATTCCCTGTAACATACATGGATATATATTTGATGTACATAAAAATAAACAAAACATGCATATGCAGAGATGTATATCATATTATGGATTTACGAAAACATATGAACTTACTTTTCTCAAGTTACTTTGCCTATCAATAAAATACTTGTATTTTTAATATACTTTTTTTAATAGATATATTGGACTTGTGCCAAAATTTGTGGACACAAACAAAATTTGCTCACTATATAACTGTTTTCCAATGTTTATACAAGCCATAGCCTGATTCTCTTTTCAGGCTGGCTTAAGTCAGCAATAACTGCTTATTACAGGCCTTAACATTTATTAAAAGATTTCTACCAGCTTCTCTCAACTTTGGATAATTTGATATCATGCATTAATTACTTGCTAAGTATTCCTTACCTGCTGAGAGCTGAAGCTAGTTAAAATGGAAGAGTGTAGGCTGCTCTTTTTAGAGAGCATCATGGCAGATATTTTTAAAAAAGATACGCTCTGTGTTTCAATGTAGTTTGGGTAAAAGTACCAACCTCATCCCAAAAAGCTGTTACTTTGTCCAGCTCAACCCCAGTGGTTGTTAGATTATACTCCAGAGCTTTATATTCTTTTTTCAGCAAGAAATCCTGGAAACACCATGAAAGCAGATGAAACAGTAAGGGACAAGGTCATATGCACAAAGCAGTCCATATTTGCCTACACAGAGCACTAATACTTCTGGTGGCACTTTTGCACTACAATGCTTTCAGCAAGAGGCATAAATATAAATTATACAACATTTTTGGATGCAGAAGGAGATAATTTTGAAAGTCGCAATTCTTTAATTGCTAGTGAAAACATAGCCATAAAGATATTTGGTTCTGATTTAGAAAGAAGATCAAAACTAAGCACTAATTTTGCTTTTAGGACTTGTATCTGGCAAGATCACCCCTCTGAGTTTAACCCTTTTCAAATAAAGCTTTGGTTTTGGAGTAAGGTGTAGAAGGGGGCTGGTAAACTGTGAAACAAAGCAGCTATATGCTGCTATTTCCCTTTTCCAAAACTGCAAGAGTTTAAAAAGGTTGGCATGATCTCTCTACCAACAAAAACAAAAGGCAGATAACGATCCTGGCAAGTGCAGCACTGATGTAGTGTAATTTCAAATGACACAAGTCAGCAACCCAGTGCTCATGTTGCTTTTTGGGATAGCATTAGGAAATAGGAGTAAGCCTATGCTAATGTTAGAAAGAAAGCCTCTCCATTCCATTATTTTATTAAGGTTATATGGTCTGTTGATATCATCTCCTCCAAATTCTACTTTTTTAAATTATGTGGAAGCAATAGATCTACAGGGGCAATACAATGGAAAAACTAAGCAGACTAGTGTGGAAATCAGTTCTCAACAGTATGCTCGCACATTTTCCAAGTGGAACAAGAAGAAGGGTTCTGTTGGCATAACAATTAAGCAGCTGATTGAAAGAGCAGGAACTGAAAAACTAGAAGGCATGACACACATGGTTCATGCAAAAAAAAAAAAAATTATAGCTATGCTTTTAAAACAAAGAGGTCATCCAGTGGAGTTCCTGGAGCAGTGATGGTCAGAGAGAGCACACTGATTCTGGTCTAAAAAACTGATATATTGTCTAAAAATTCTGGTCTAAAAAAAATGTGAAAATACAATAACCCAGGGGATATACCTGGACCATTCAACTCTCTATGTGGAAATAGAGAGTGGAAATTATATCAGAGAGATGTATGAGTGGTTTATTATTCTTATTTATGTTTCCTAAGACTAGCAAAGGGCTTTGATGTACTGGGATTCTATGGGGACTATACTGAACTGCCACAAAGAGAGGATTATTTGTGGATTCTGGAGCACCCATTTGCTAATATCTCCAAAGACAAGCATTCAATGAAGTGAGAGCAATGTTGTGACAACTGGGCTTGCCAGTTCTGTGACAGTGTCCAGGGCATTGGGCACACTCTTCCAGGAAACAGGAGAGACAGGATACTTCCACTAATGCCTAGGGAATCTGAGAGCACAAGGAAAGCCTATAATGGGACTTAACAAAGCAGCCTTCTGAATGTCAAACAGAAAGGTTTATGGCTAGATTTCTTGAATTTCCTGCCCAGTTGAAAATCATGAAAATCCAACACCTACTTCTTATTCTAGACTAAGGTTCAGACATCTGAATAAGATCTTAGGTTCTGTATTAATTATTTTTATCACACTAAAAATAATAAAATCTACATTCTACAAAAAGCCCTACATCTATAAATATGCCATGACAAAGGTCTAAGATTTCACCCCAAAATAGTGTAAGAATTCTCTTCCTAAGGAGTAATTTCAGAACAGCAGATAAAAAAAGACAGAGTTAATGAAAATCCACCCTGATTTTACTCTGCAGATAAGCCTCTCATGCTGGTACATGAGCAATTGATCTCAGTAGGTAAGGTGGGTAATAATTATTTGACTGGTACCTTAATTATGTTTGCTACTCAAAATGAATGAGATGCACATTTGCATAAAATGCACAGTCTCCTGCTGTTGCCACTAATACCCAGAAAAACAGATCATTTGTGACTGCAGCTCCTGGAAGCCATGCTATATAGAACATGTACTAATTTTGAACTTCCTTTTCTGAAGGAAAAACATCTCTTAAGCACCACAAGTCATGATTTTATTACATTTCTTGTTCTGCAATGAGAATAACTAACTAAATATCACTGTTAAAAAAAAAAAAAACAAACCAGCAAGCCGGTCGCATGAGACTCGTGTGGTTATGCTGCCTGGGGAACAATATCAAGATTTATAATGACACTTCATGGTGTTTAGTCAAAGCAACATATATTCAAAAAGTCTGCAGAAATGCTGTGTGCTTTTGCTGATCAGCTGACGAGATAACGCGATATAAAGAATTAGCTTACGTACTTGGGGAGATTTTAGTCCATGTACCCTACCTGTATTTTGTTTATTGCTCCAATAGAGTCATACCAGGTCTGTACAGAGCCGGGAAACTGCCTGGTCACTGTCATTCGAAGAACAATGCAGAAGGAAATGGTGGTAAATATTTTGCGGAGAATAATTCCTTTAATCACAGCATACGGAAGCACAGCTAAGAACACCACAAAAAAGCCTGAGAAGAAGAAGGCTGAGCTGTTGAAATATCTCACATAAGCAGCTTTTCGGGTGAGCTTCAGTTCAGTTCTATTAAAAAAAAACAAACAAATACAAATAATTAGTGTAGGATTTCGCATTTTACAACTTACAAATATTTTGGAATGGAACTGTTGGCATAACAATTAATTCAGAGGCTCACTCATTGTTCTTATTTTCTAGAATTGTAGCTAAAAAGTAAGACTCCAAACTATTTTTGGCCTAAAAAATCATTAGAGTCAAATGTTGACATCAATGTTCAGAGATGTCAGACAAAGTAAAAATAATCTGTCATGATTTACATACCAGATAAGCCACAAGCCTCTACAATCCCTAGCACAACCAACCTCAAGGATCTAACACTGTGGCATGTGATGTAGTCTCAGAAGCAGCAACCCATACTCATTTAGATGCCTAACTCCTCTAGAAAAAAAGATACTTTGAAATGCCAGATTTGCTATACATTACCATAAAAAAAACTTACAATAGGCAAGCTGATTATTAGGTCATCTTCTTTTGCAACGCAACCTACTAATGGCTTCACCCATGAATTAAGATGCTTCAGTTTGAAGAGGTGGAAGGCAGGGAGTCTGCTCTCCACCCTCCTTTCTCCACAGCAGCTCAGTCTGCAGAGAATCTTACTGACTCCTGTGCCATCAGGAATGCAGTGATTCCTCCTAGCTGTTTCCACACGGTCCATGCATCTTATAGTAAGCTATTAAATAAAAAGATAAATAATCCAGGGGGCATAAATAATTTTCTGAGTTGATAGCTCTAACTCACAGTGCAGAAGGTTTCTACTGACTGCTCTCATTTTGATCCTATTCAGTTCACATCCCCCAGGTGCCCTGCAGCTCAGTTTTGCCTGAGCAGAAGCACCTCTGCTGCAGTGGCAGAGCAGTTGCTCTCCTGCAAGAGCAATGAACTGGGGCTGGAAATGGTGCCAGATCCCAAGGTGCCCACTCACAGGGTGAGTGCTGTGACCACTGGAATACTGTGCAGAAGTTTGCAGCCACATTGCCAGTGGCAACACCTGGTACTGCAAGGCTGAGCACCACAACCTTTATGTGCCTTCTCATACTGACCCAGGGTGTGCATCCAAAGTTCATCCACATTGGTGCTGAGTGAAACACCCTTAGCTCCCCATCATGAGACTTGTAAATGCATCCAGCACCTTACCAACTTCTGCCAGTCAAAGAGGTCTTAAAAATCCCTGACAGAAAATCTGAGTTCAGCCCGTTTTGGAGCAGTGCCTAGGATTTCTTGTTAAGTCTGTATTTCACAAGAGAAGCCTGAGTAAAGCCAGACATACCACCATGGTAGAGGCACTGCCTTGGGAGAAAGGGCCTTGTAACTCCTGCCAGAGCTTGTATGAAATTGCGAGTGGCAGCACCAAATAGGGATAACAAAGATTTTTGGGACTTTGTGCTCATCCAATCCCACATAAATATCTGGCTAGAAGCCACCAAAAAGCCCCCCAGTGCTGAAGAACATAACTCTACTCCAAAGAGGGAGAATGAAAGCACTAACACCTTTTCCAGTGTGTTCCCAAGTACCAGCTACAGATGGATGCAGCCACAAGCAGAAGTTCCCCAGAGGTGGTTCTGTCGGTGATACAGACTTGAAAGCTCTGTAGATTACACATTTCCTTGGGACAAGCCTTGCTGCTGCAATATGGGTACTTGGAAAGAGATAAAAGGGACCCTACGAGCCTTGTGCATATAGAGAGTGTAGACCAGTGTGCTCGGTTTTGGAGTGATGCTGCAGGAACCAGTACTAATACACATGCTAGAGATCCTTTGCTTTATATAAAGATGTGTCCCTGCTGGCAAAGTACAGACATTTCCAACCTTCACCTTCTCCAGTGCAATGCTGTGCTTAAGAGGAACAGTTTGGTGAGGTGGTTTTTTAACTTCTCTGAATACATTGCATAGTTCATAGGAGTGCAGGTATATTTATTCAGGCACCTGTTATGAACAGTTATTTTAGTGCAGACTTAAGGCACAGAGTAGGCTCATACTGGTGTCTCTGAAGCTGAGTAAAGTGGCTTGTGTCAGAAAATGTCAGCATGCAAAAATGGTTTTGTGATGACCGAGTTATAACACAGGCATGGCTTCCAGAACAAGGTCTTTTTTCCTAGCAGTTTAACAAGCCAAATTACTGGGAGGTCCTGCAGGGCTGGTCCCACAAGCCAAATTCAATTGAAACTCTGATATTCCTGGGCTGACTTACTCTGGTGATGACTCCACCGACTGACCTGCTGGATGACTTAGTAAAAATACAGAAGAATCAGAATTATAAGATAGTTTGGGTTGGAAGGGATCTTAAAGATCACCCAGTTCCAGCCCTCCAGCTGTAAGCAGGGACAATTTCCACTACACCAGGCTGCTCCAAGCCCCATCCAGCCTGACCTTGAACACTTCCAGGGATGGGGCATCCACAGCTTTTCTGGGCAACCTCTGCCAGCACCTCAACACCCTCACAGGGAAGATCTGCTTCCTAATATCTAATCTGAATCTACCCTTCTTCAGTTCAAAACCATTCCACTTTTTCCTATCACTGTGTATCCTTGCAAAACATCCCTCTGCTGTTTTCCTGAAGACTCCCTTCAGGTACTGGAAGGCCACAATAAGGTTTGTCCTCTCTTCTCCAGGCTGAATAATTCCAAATATCTCAGCCTTTCTTCATAGGAGAAGTACCCTGATCTTGCAATATTGCTAGCATTCTTATTTTTAAAAATCCATGCATCATGCAATAAAAATTAATTCCAGCATTACAAAATTTACTGTAAATTGTTATAGATAATAGAGCAAACAAAATAATAATTTCCAATTTCCAGGTTTCTGTGACCAGTTTGTGGACTACAATTTATTTAATTAATTTCTAGAGGATTTGCTAGTATGATGTGCTCTCAAATTTCCTAAAAGCAATACATGTGACTGGTGACAGGGAAATCCTAAACTAGTTTCATCCTCGAGCTAGAACACATGACCTGGATTCAGACTGAATTTCTCTGATTGTTTATAGTAAATAATTACAAATTCTAATGGCAAAGAACACTTCACTTTCCCTGGATTGTCTTTCAGAATGGAGCTGAACAAGAAGGTGTTTGTGGAACAATATAATTTTATGTCTGTTATTTACATGATAATATGACACTTATATTTCTTTTATTTTCCGAATCACACACCTGCACAGAATTTTATTTTTCTGTAAAGGGCTAAACAAACACACGGGACACATGGGAGAGCTTTAATGCAGCGTCACCCATCAATCAATATGTCATTTCTCCTCCTTTACCCCAGTAACAAAGACTTCCTTCTCACAGGTCCCAGCTAACTTTTACCTCCTTTCTCCTTCAGGTCTGGTAGTCAGAGTTCAATTTTTATATTAATTGAGGAGATAAGCATTCTACAAGGCCATCTACAGACAGTAAATGTTAATGTAAATGTGCAGGATACATGAATCTATGCTACTTTACTCCTTTCACAGATTGTATGCAAATTTTATAATCAGCTTTATTGCATTTCTCAGAAAGTGGCTGCACAGGATTCATATTGTTTCCTTCACCACAGAATAGGGATGTCTGTTAAGCCTTAAGTAACCGTCACAAAAGGGCTTTTTTATTTTAAGCTGAGGACAGGGTTGGCCAGAAACAAACACAGATCCCACAATTGTTTTACCTGCGCAAACTAACCACTGAAATATCTTTATAACAAATGAGGAAGTAAATAAAAAAATAAAAAAATCTCACCTCCATAGTAAACTTCAAAAAAAATTGGGAAAAAACCCCAAGCTGCAGTGTGGGAATGCATGGTTAGTTTATTGAGGATTAATAGTTGTTGCTTTACTTCTTTACTAACATGACCACAGGTGATGTTCACAGCCACCTAATTTCTTTTTGAGTACATAAAAAAATTTGTGTAACAAATGAATACACTTACTCACGGATGTTTTCAATCATTTTTTCCATTGCATCTTCCCAACAATAGGCTTTAACTGACTGTATATTTTCAATTATTTCTGAGGTGATGACAAGTCTCTCATTGATCTTTCCTGCTCTCTTATTCCTACAAAGTAAAGAGGCAGTAAGTCAATCCTCATCTTTTTCATCCTATATAGTTAGCTTGTATCCCATTATATCTTATGAAAACAGTATCCATATATATGCCTCTGCTTAAAATGTTTAACAGAATTATTCTGAATATTGTAGAAGAAGTTGTTAGAAATTCAATAATTGTTTTAAATGGAGAAAATACAAACCCTAAAAAGAATGAATCAAGTAACTAACAAGGAGTGTTAATTCTAAAAATTCTAGATTTAAGGCTAAATCTAATTTTATCACCATTTATTCCATGTTAGACTTTTCATTTTTTAAGTTTAGACACCTGCTAAATAAGTGAAATTTTGTCTGTAACCTTTCCTACACAGAGAACACTCTTTGTTCTGATCCTATGTAATGTCATAACCAGAGTCCCTTAATCAAGAGGTATAAACTTCTTAAAACCAATGTGTTTCAGGAAAATATATTGAAATCTTTTAAAACATTCTTGTCACCTGTATTTCATCATCATTTGTCCCAGCCAGGCTTGGAATAAGACCACGACTATTAGAAAAGCAAGTCCAGAAAATGCAGATGCTTCTAACATATCCCAGAGCAATCCCATCAGCAGTGCCACTTGTAGTGGTGCAATCCATACAAAATGAGCCTGAGCAAGACCCTATGGAAAGGCACGGTAGAAAAAAAAAAAAAAATTTAGAGATGTGCTCTGAAAACTACATGAAAAGGAAGCAGTCATTAAAGTGACACTTTGAAAAATATAGTGAAGAATGGTACAAATATTTCCAGTAGAAAAACAAGTTTATGAAGGAGGACTTGTGATCCTGAGCACACAGCATTCTGGGTGTTAATTATGATGACAGTGCAGCAATACATACACATTCCACACCTAAACTTGGATTTTTCTAAGGCAAAGTTCAATCTGCAGCTGTCTCTTTGTCATGTATTTGCATGAGGAAAAGTCACAGTTTTGTAAAAGTAAACCAAACTTGGTGTCAATGCTGGCTTTTTCAACCACTGTAGATGAGAAAAATACATGTAAGAATCTTCTGAGAGTGTTTTAATCTGATATAGAGGTCAAGTATTACTTTGGTGAAGAGATGACTGTAGCATGAGCCCACCCAGGGCTCAGTTCTCATTCAGGAGATTGTGCAGTGAATCCTGTGCTCAGGTGCACAGGGGTCTGTGTTACTGCAGCTGCACTGCTGCAATGACAGATCACTTGCCTTGTGCAGCACTAGCTGACATTGCATTACTCTGTGCAGTCATACACAGCTTCAAGCAAACACACCCTGCAGTTCCAGCCATGTGTCCGCAGCCTCTCCGACCTTGTGTCTGTCATGGGAAGCAAATCTTACACTACCAAAGAGCCAGTTAAACACACATGAAGAACAGAAGTTCATAGAGTTCTCACTTCATAAAGGCATTAGCAAGGATTTACTGTAGTCTCTAACAAAAGAGAAGTTTTACAGAAGACTCTCCAAGATTTTCTAAGACGGATGTTAGGACTTCCTAACACAGTCTTACATCAGCAATCCCTTTCTTGTGGAGTGAGCAATAACAGGAACAGGAGGCTGAACCTCATTGCTTGCTCAATGACAGAAATGGACTGGATCACCTTAGTAAAAAGATACAGTCATCAGGAAGTAGAATGGAAGGATTGAACCAGCAAGTTCTGACTTCTATAAACCAAACTGTTTAACTCAGATATTTCCTGGTGGGTTCTCAGTGGACTGAAGAACAAACAGGTTTTTATGATGCAGCTCCTTTTTAGGTTTCCCCTTCTGATTAGCATAGGAGATAAAGAATGTCATAACTATCAGAAGGAATGTTTCTAGGACTATGTGCCAACACATTTTCTTTAGGTAATGAATGAGTATTTAGTCTACAATGAGCACTCAGTGCAATTCTTCATTTATGCTCCTTCCTTCCTTAATATCTGTCATGAACAGCTTGACATTTGTATTTGATGGATCACCAAGTGAATTAAACAACTAATGACGCACCTCATCAAATTTGTTCAGATTGTTGGAAAGAAGACTGACCAATTGTCCAGTACTTATTTTATCTAGAACTCTGCTTGACAGTTTTAAGATCTGAAAAAGAAAACAAAACCATATAAAAATTGTCACCTGTTATCTCCATAAAACACAAAAAATGAAGATAAAAATGATAAGCAACAGTGCAGTAGTATAAGAATAATCCATTTATCTGTTTATGCTATAAAATCTCATTAAACTTGTTATTTCTGTCACTTGAATTCAATATAGCCATTAAATTGCTCTAAAAATATTGATGTATTGACTTAGTCCTTGCTTTCTGTTGAATATTTTATGGATACAGCTATATATGCAAATGCAAGTTTTAATTAAGCATGCATGCTGTGTGCTGCTCTGCACCCTCAAAAATCTCCTACTGTTGCTTCTCTTGAAAAATATTTTTGAAAGATGCTTCCACAGTGAGCTTTATACTAGAATAACTAACATATTTGTTTAAATTATCTTCTTCAGGTATTGGTAAAACAGAGAAACTTTTTAAATCTTTGTATTTTTGAACATGTGATGGGTCAGTACCTGTTGACTCTTCATGCTATGGCGATGTCACACAGTATCATTCAAACTCAATCCCTTCAACGTCACATTTATTGTTTAAATCTTCACCTCTAATTCTTTTTTGAAGATATTCTTTGGCCACCAGCATGTTATTATTCCTTTGCAGTACACATTTTTAACAGGGGCACAGTGGTAAAACAATTAAGGCATCTCACCACATACGCAGCAAGTCTGAACTCAGAGGCTGATTTCAGTCAAACCAGCTGTAGACAGATATTTAATCCTTTGGGCTGGGAAACTGAGAGCTGTCAGAAATTGTTAGCCACATTATTCTTCCGTGTACTTTGTGTGCCTTAACAAAACCATCAATCTTTCAACAAACTAGCCTAAAAGTTACATAGACTACAGACAGAGGCTTTGCTTAGAGTGTAAATGAAACAATTACCTTCTTATAAATCAAGCTAAACATAGCTATCCTCATTTGCATTCCAATATGATGAAGACCGAATATAGCAGGGTGTATGAGCAGTGCTCTCACAAAAAAGAGAAGGCACAAGCCAATGCCCAGGTAGTAGGCTATGGATCTTTCATCAGAGTTGTCAGGGTCATAGGAAGCTATTATTCTCCCCAGCAGAAGGGGTTGCACAGATTTGGTGACTTCCTGTAGAGAGAAACAAGGAAAGTAATTTTGGTCAGCAGTTGGTTCATTTACTTCAAAATGGCTAATGTTTCAATTCACAGTCCTACCAAATGGGATTTAAAGTCCTATATCTCAAATGAGGAAGTCAGGCCTGTTTGCTGTGCAAACCACAGAACATTGCAGTAATTGCACAGGAGAACAGACAACTCACTGCTGCCTGAGTCTGGGATGCTCCTGCAGCTGCCCCAAAGGAAATCTGGCTGGTAAATTTTGTTTGATCAATTTCTACAAAATTGACAACTGAGATTAGCTTCCACATTTACTTTACAGGGTTGTAATAGTTAGCCACATCAAATGACTGAATACTGGACCTCTGTTTTGGTCCCTAGGGAACAGTTCTCACTGCACTTCACTGGACTTACAGGACAAAGGAAGCCTCAGAACCCCCAAAATGAACAGTGCCATTCTCACAAGACAGTGAGAATATAGCTAAAACAAAAAATAAATGGAAACAGGAACAGAATAAAAGCATAAATAATTTCATCATCCTACTCAACAGTTTCAGACACTGTATCCAGTTTTGTAACAAGAGCAGAAGGAGAGGAAGTAAATGGTAGGGGAGACAAGTCTAATAAAGGTCCCAGAGAGAAAACAGTCCCTCCTACATTGGAGGCCCCAACACTTCCCATCCAGGGATAAGCAACATGATAGAAAACCAGGGTAGGAGAGGAGAAAGAGGTTGGGTCAAACCACTAAAGTACAAGGTATCCAAGTGATTTGTTAAAGCCCTGACTTTAGTCTGCTATTACATTTGTCCTCAGTCTCCTTTTCCATTGTGATTAAACCTCATCAGTGTTACCTCACCTTTGCCTTTCATTTCCCTCCCTGCTCCATCATTCTCATACTTTCACTCCTCTAACCTCATCTTTTTCCATCTCTCCCTCTTGCCTCCTCTCTCCTTGCCCAATCTTTCCCAAAGAACTGCAAAAATCACCTGTGTGCTGTGATCTAATATTTTGCTCATCTTCTGGATGGGCTTCAGAAGGACATGAAGTATGTAAGTGCTCCTTTGCTCCACTGTTATGATCAGTTTAAAAATACATAGTGTTATGAACTTGCATGCATCTCCCTATTCTTCTTTCTGTTGCCTTGCAGCAGAAAGGATGTGATAGTTCCAAACTAACAGGACATTACTGAATCCTTTTGTACAGAGATGTATCCAATTCTGCACAAACATTACCAGTACTGGCTTCCAGGTGAAAACCACACAGACCACCACAGACACTCAGAGGAGGGAACTGGTGAAGTTGAGCTATAATTAAAGTTCTACTGTGATAAATATTTAGGAAAAATCCCCTTAAGTTTTTTTTTTTTTCTTCTCTTTTGGGTTCTCTTATACAAAAGCAATCACAAATACTTCTATAACCTGTACTGTGAACCCTTTGGAACGTTTCTGTTGGTGGAGCTGGTATTCCTCATTAACTTTTTCCACAGAAGAGGTAGAATTTTACATCTCAAACAGCATACCTGTACTATGTGCTACATTACCCAAATTAAACACCACTCTGCTGTGAACCTGGAGCCAGCTTTGACAAAGACTTCAGTGTTATTAGTGGAAAAAGGGAGGAGTGTTTATTAAAAAACACATGACCCAAGACAGCTGTGCTTAGACCATATGCATCCCAAAGCATCAAACCGAGACTCCCCAAAACTCATAAAATACAAAACATTCACCTCTCAAGGACAATATGGTGTTTTCATATTCTTGGAGATTCCAAGATAAGCTTTTCTATATAGGCTTAAAATAGCAGCATATTTTTTGTGTGTTTACTTTTATTGCAGTGAAAATGACATGTTCTGCTGCTGTGTTTGTTGTGACTATAAATGTATTGCATACATTCCAAACTTGCTGAAACTTGCTGGAAAAAAAGAAGATTTACAGACTAGAATAGTGGCTGGCAATAAGCCAAGTCATACACTATCTTGTGGGGCATAAAAGTCCATTGGTTTACAATGGAGATTTATCAGCTTGCTTACCAGAGATATTATCTAGTCTACATACAAATCAAAGCAGAATTGCCTGGTTTTCATTTCTCCTCTTGTAAACTTGAAATTACCCACCGATACAAACATGAACAAACTGATTATAATAACCTGTCTAAAAAAAAAATGGAATTTGTACATCTAAGAGAAAATTCAGTTTTCAAGAATCATGTTTTGCAAAGAATAACCCTGTCCTTACTCTTCCCTCTGCATTCATCATAGGCCACTGAGAAATCCATTTGTCCTACTCACAGAAATCTTAATTAAAAGAGCAAACATCTGAAGAGAAATGTGATTATGACACAGCATATTGTGCTGATCTGACCTAGTATGATTATTCTTATGTAACAACAACTTTTATGTTACGTGTATCCCCCATTTGTTCAAACACTCTGCATTTGAAGACAATAATGCACAGCTCTTCCTTGGCATATGGCCAAGAAGTGCTTCCCTCCCTGCCTCCTCACTCACACCCGTGACCCATATGCAAGAACTTCAGGAAATCCTCATTAGGGTCCTTTGGGATATGATACTAAAACCATTTTTAAGTTAATGTTAGCAGCTGCTGTGCCTCAATGGAAATACAAATTTCATGGCAATAAATATAAGACTAAAATACAAATATAGTCAAATTGATCCTTGTAGCAAAGTACCTAGTTGGCTAGCAGGTATCAATCTAAAAAGCAAGTCTTTTGTTTCACCACCAGAACACCTCTTCTTTAAATTTTAAGACTCATATTCTGACAGGTTGAAGAATGGAAGCTGTCTCATACAGCAGGGGAGCAGATACATTAAGTGCAGGAACTCAACACAACACTTTATTTATGAGGGGGAGTTGTAGTACTCCAGGGGGCCAGAGCACAAGTGTCCACCCTGCAATAACATCATTACCTACAGTGCATCAGGAGCAAGGGAGAGATGGAAAAAAGGCTAGACCTAATGAGAGCAAAGCTGCAATGCCAGTTGAAAGGACAACTACACAAACAGCAGGGATGTCAGCACAGTTTAAACCACAGCCCAAGAAAGATGCCATGAAAACGGCTCAGAGATTAGACAAGCAAAGAGCTGAAAGGAAAATGAAGTTCAAAAGAACACACAGCTTGGTTACACCTATGCCAGTACGGCACAACATCCTGTCCCCTTTCAAATTTATGGCAAAGCTCCCATTAATTTCCGTGAGCAAGGCCTGCAAAGAACACCAACAGCTTTAGGAGCAATTTGGTTTTTTTACAATTCCTCTTTCAATAAAAAGAAGCAACTTAAAATAAAATGAACACTACTGATAATAGAATCTAGAATTTAAACTAAGATTTAATCTTTCCATGTTCACTGTGGAAGGTGCACATTCGTTTTCTGTGTGTTTCATTGTACATATCTGCAATTTCTTAAAGAAATTTAAAAGCAATCATACACACAAGCAAAGAATATGACTCAAAAATCCTGCAGTCTTTTGTTCTCACCCTGTCTAAAATTGTACTCCATTAAAAAAGTGGAAAGGGGAAACCAACCCTGTGTATGCACACCCAAACGTTGCCTAAACTTTGGGAAAGAGTGTTCTCCTCAAGCCTGCCTGCAAAATCCTCAGACATTGCTTAACTTTTAACAGGAACACATTAACGTGAAGGTTCTGGCTGGCAGGCTCTGCAGGAACAGCAATTGCAGTGCATGTTAGGCTACATTTGTGCAACCATTTTGTTGTCAGTGGGGTTTTTTAAAATACAAACCTATCATGAATAAGGAGTTGTTGGCTGGGTAAGAAAAATGTTTAAAATCTAAAGGCAGTAACAAGATCATAGGAACACATAAAAGACATGATTGAGTAGGGGTCTGCCAATGCACGGTGTCATCCAAAGAAGAGCTGACAAAAGTGATGAAGGAGTAGAGAGGGAGAAAATGATCATGCAGCTCCTTACATAGCAAAGGGCCCTGTCCTAGACAGCTTACTGCCCTACCTGGACAAAGAAAATTTAGGGTACCTAAGGGTAACCTCCTGACACTGCACTGCCCCCTCCATCCAGCAATGAATGGAAACTCTCCTTAGCCTTCCTTTTGCTGCCAATGTATTTATAGAAACCCTTTGTTCACTATCTTAAACCACAGTGATCAAATTTAGTTACAATTTGGCTTTAGCCCTTCTAATTTTCTCCCTACATAACCTCACAACATCCTTTTAGTCCCAGGTTACCTGCCTCTCCTTACAGAGATGATAGCTTATTTTGATCTCTTTTACTACTAAATCACAGAAATTTGTAAGTAAAACAGATGTTTAACTTGCATATTGGTTAACAGCAATTTTCAGATTTACAGTCTGGCTACACATTCCTAGTGAGACACCGTTAGCAATAAATTATTTTCACAGCTTTTAACTCCAGTGATAGGATTGTCAAACAAACAGGTGGCATTTGGTAAGTCAAGGTAATCCTACCTAATATGTTGGAAAGGTGATAAACATAATCAGTTCAGGCTTTCACATCAAGTTCCTGATCACACACTTGGGAGCACTAACTGCATAAAAATATTTTTAAACTATTCATGTATATGTTTTAAAGATATTAGGATATTACCAGAAAATATTTTTTTTAATTAAAGCCCTCGAATACATCTCTGTATTTATCACCTTTGTAAGCAATACACAGAGGAAAAATATGTAGCTATTCACAATATTCTGAATTAATTTAGCAGTCCCTAAAACTTGGATCTATCTAAGGAGCTCTAAAAGCTTATTGAAGAGGACAAAAATTCTTACCCCTAAATACAAAATTATTCCATAGAACATAAATTTCCAGAAAAAGCATCGCCGAAGAGCATTAATGAGTTTGGGTTTCTTCTCTGAAGTTGCCAGCTCTCTGTCCCATTCTCTGAAAAGAAACCAAAACCAGGACCATTAAGCTGTATGAGCAAATACATGGGTTATGGCTGTGACATACTTCAATTCACCCAAGTGTATCCAAGGAGATTTATCAAAGGTGGCCAATGAAAGAAAGCTTTGCAGAGACCCCAAGAATCTGGCTTTCGTGGACTTGATAGATCAATAAAAGTTCAAACCTAGTTCTGCCACATATTTGGTAGTTTTAAACACTTGGTCATACATCACCCTGCAGGGAATTATTTCATGAAAAGGTCACATTGTATGTTTTAAAGAAACCTGCTGTACTTAAAACCAGAGTACAATAATAGGCAAATAAACGTTTTGGAGCTCTTCCAGTCTGCAAAAAAGAAAGCACCAACCAAGCATCAAAAATGTGACTTTTCTACTGCACAGTACTATTTTAAACCTTCTTGCTGAGACAATAACTTTCTTTTCAATAATAAATTGTAGACCAGAAGCAGTGCTGTATACAGAGAACATATATTTTGGCAAAACTCAATTCACAGATTAAAGGATTCCTGAGAATATCCTCAACTAACTATTTTCTCAATTTTTCAACAGAATATTAGATAACCAGAATATTTCATTTATAAGCTATCAAAACACATTAAGCATATCAAAGTTCTCAACAAATTCCACTGGTCTGGAATCTCTTCTCTGTGGTGCCCAGTGACAGGACCTGAGGGAATGGCCTGAAGTTGTGTCTGGAAGGTTTAGGTTGGATCTCAGGAAAAGGATTTTCAGCCAGAGGAGTGTTTGGGTACTGGAACAGGCTGCCCAGGGAAGTGGTCACAACACCAGCCTGCCAGAGTTCAAGAAGCATTTGGACAGAACTCTCAGGCACAGGGTGTGACTCTTGGTGATGTCCTCTTTAGGGCAGGGATTTGGACTTGATGATCCTTCTAAGTCCCTTCTAATTAAGCATATTCAGTGATACTGTGATCAATGGCTGATACCACAGGTACCTGTATATATTAATTTAGACTGTCTAGGTTGTACACCTGCATCAGGGATCCCAGTCATGTCCAAGCACAACTGTGTGCAATCAGCTTGCACCAAACACTATTTAAACACTTCATCCAAAAGCTTTGTAATGATAATTGCAGAGTGATTCCTGAAACAATTTTATTTAATTAACCTTTCATACCTTTCCAGTTTTTCAGAAAGATTATCAGCAGAGTCTGCAGAAGGGATTTGATAAATATCTGACAGCTCCAACCGTCGTCTGTAACCCTTTTTCAAAATTGGGTTTGTCCATCTAAGCAAATATTTAAAAAAAAAAAAAGTTAAAAATAAAAAAAAATTTAGCATTAGTTCTGGAGTTGCTTTGTCTCACTCTGAATATTTTGTCCACAGCATCCAAGTATGTCTAAGTGCACATGCACTCACATACACACATACATAATGCAGCCCTGCATTATATTTACAAAACTATATCGATAAATATAACATTAAAAGAATAATTGTGAAAATCCTGCAATTTATAAGTTTTGGGGTGGGATCATGACCCAAACTTCCTACTAAATCCGAACGAGACAAATAAACAGTGGATTGAAATCTTTGTACTGTATTTCCAAATATGCTATGTGCTATGTCCATAGAAATGAATAATAAATCAGAACTATAGTAAAGTGGACATGCAAGAATCATTCCTATCTGCTCTGCTCTGGGGGGACCTCACCTGGAGTTCCGTGTCCAGCTCTGAACTCCTCAGCACAGGAAGGACAGGAACCTGTTGGAGCGAGCCCAGAGGAGGCCATGAAGAGGATTAGAAAGATGGAGCACCTCTCCCTGTGATAAAAGGCTTAGAGAATTGAAATTGTTCAGCCTGGAGAAGAGATGGCTCTGGGGAAATCTTAGAGCAGCCTTCCAGCACCTAAAGAGGGCCTCCAGGAGAGCTGGAGAGGAACTTTTTACAGGAGCATGTAATGACAGGACAAGGGGAAATGGCTTTAAACTGAAAGAGAGCAAGTTAAGATCAGATATTAGGAAGAAATTCCTTATTGTGGAGGTAGCTAGACACTGGAACAGGTTGCCTAGAGAAGCTGGGGATGCCCCATCCCTGGCAGTGTTCATGGCCAGGATGCAGCTTGGAGAAACCTGGTCTATTGGAAAGTGTCCCTGCCCATGGCAGGGGGCTTGGAATGCAGCTATGTTTAAGATCCCTTCCAACACAAGCCATTCTATGATTCTATGACATCTTACATTGCAATATGCATTTAACAACACAAATCTTGCACAGGACTCCTCTTAAGATCTTAATTGTGTCATTTATAAACATATATTTTGCATTTGTTTTTTTCAAATGCCATGTTTAAAATTTTAATACCAATTTAAAGGGCACGCTTTAAAACAAAACAAAACAAAGCAGGAAAAGACTACTCCAAATAGCTATTCTGAGCACAGCAACTTCTTAAGCCACGACTAATTTCATCAAACAAGTCAGCTCCAAAAAGGCCTATGAATCCCCAAGGATCAACATATACAAAATTTTTCACCAGATTCTGTTTAGAAATCTTTTTGAGAGCAAAAGCCTAGATCAAAACATAAGAACTGTTTTGAACTAACAGTGTATTTTGAAACTACTTGAATTTCTGCTTTACTGTCATCAATAAAAAATATTTCCTTAAAAAAATTAAGTGCTTGCAAAAGAAATAGCTTGCAGTTGATTGCTATTCATACGTAAACCAGAGTTTGTAAAAAACCCTGCATGATTATCATGAAATTCTGCAAAACCTCAGTCATTTCAGAATGTTCATTTTAAACTGTTTTTGTAAACCACAGCTAAAAAACCACAAAATATATGCAATATTGTTTCCCACATAGAAAATACAGTTTATTAGATATACTTACCTGTATGTCTGTAAAAACATGTCACACACACAAAGTAATCCTCATTCTCAATTGCAGCCTCTGAAGGTGCAAAGAAGTTGATGCAAAGGTAAAAGAACATCATTGAACACCGCAAAAGTGCAAAGAGGTCTTAACACAACAGATGAAGGCTACTTGTGCACAACTGTATGCACACACATGCACGCTTGAACATTAATGAATTTATGAATTGCTTAAGACAGCAATCCCCATAATTCACTAAAGCACCTAGACATTTCCCAGGAGCATGGTTATATCACACCCACTGCAAAGAGAATATGCTCTAAGAAATTAAGAGGATACTCAAAGGAGAATCCTTCATTTCTGCAATAATAGTATGGTTTCAGATTAATCATATGACTTCTAGCTCAGTTTTTCACACCACTGTAGCTGAGAAATAACAGGAGATTCATGGTATATTATAGGAAGGGAGCTAGGAGGATGCACTTTGGAGAGTCACTATACTCTTATTTTACCCTTTGGAGATGATAAAGCATCCATAAACTTTACAACTGCTGGAAATAAGGGTCAATATTTTTCAGGGATAAAATGGATGAGAAGAAAACCTTTGAATTTCATGTAACACTTTGAAAGTCTTTCATGGCTACTGCAAATGGTGTATCAGGTACTGATTTGTATTTTGCCAGCTCCTGAAGACAGAAAGGACCTGTTGCTATTGGCTTTGTGCACATCTTGTGGAGAATTGGTTAATCCTTGATGTTCAGGAACAGAAACTCTCACGAGTTCCTGTTCTCAGCTTCATCAATGTCCCATACAGGTAGATACTTCAGTAATGACAGAATGAATACAAGTTTTGGGACACAAAAGCACTACTGCAGCTAATGCAGGGAAGAAACAGTACTTCCTAGGCAACTTCTTTAATTCACAACACTGTAGCTAAGTAATAAACTTCCTAAGCCCCTTAATAATACTTTGAGACTACAATAAGCAATTACCAACCTGACAAAAGATAAGTGCTTTACAGTTTCACTTTGTATGTTTTGAGAAAACATTTTTTATTGCACTGTTTCTCTCCACATATTTGATTTTATTTATAGTTTTGATTAACACCTACCCTGGCATTTTGCCACAGCCTGAACTACCAAAATGTGACTGCATTTAGAAAGAGAGCTGAGTGGCTGTGTTATCATTTGGGGAAGGCAGCTTGCTTAACAGATTTACCACACTTCTAGAAATGTCTCTCGGTCTCCTCTGTGCTTAACTCTGTGTTAACCAGGTGCATTTACCTTTGCTATCAAAATTATGTGGTCCCTAAACTACCCTCCTCTCCCAAGTCAGTGTCTGATAGAAACTTATGCAGTCCTCATCTTCATCTCACTGCTCATCACAGCAGCTGCAACTGTGCTGGATAAACTCCTCGAGCCAGCCAAAGGAGCAGCACTGACACCTTCCCCTGGGGACCTCCCAGTGTGCAGCCAGGTTCCTACTGCGAGCTGCTGGCAGGGCTTGCCCAGAGATGTTCATCTCCCAGCTGCCCTGGCCTTGCTTGGAAGCCCCACCCTAACTAGATCTGGCCAATTTGTGCTCTGTGCCAAGTGGCATCAGGTCGGAGTGGTAATCATGGGAGGAGTTGGCCTCATGTGTGATGTTTGTCTCAAGGTGGATTTTCAACAGCTCCTTGAGTTGTGCCGTCAAGAATTGTGGGAGACAGTTTGTGTTTTATTAAAAGGAATATACTAGACCTAAAAGACATAAATATCTCATAAAACCTATTTTTTGCCAGATTCCTATAGCATTCCTATAGCCATTGTGTTCTAGATTCTTTGCAAAGATTTGAAATGCAAAATGACAATTAATTTATTTTAACTGACCATATAATCTGTAGTTATCCATGTTTCCATAATACAAGGTGACATAGCTCAGTCAGAGTTTGTCAATGAATACGGCTCTTATATTTTTTTGGCTTATTGGAAACAATTTGTCAGCATTAATGCTGAGGTTTTTCCTGAAGTTGTTGAGAAATTTATTGTGAAAGGAAGAGAGCAAGAAGGAAGGGAAACAGATTGGCTTTACAGCATTATGTTAGCAAATGCCATCCGATTACTGGCTGGCATTTAATGAACCCTTTCACAGAGAAACCTGTAGTGCTGTGAGAGTTTTGCCTCTAACTAGGAATGTCATTATGGGTACACACGCATGAAACCCAACAGGGAAGAAGTTTCAAGCATGTACAGTAGGAAAGAAGAAAAGAAGGCAAGTTCCTCATGTATTAACTACTGCCTGTAGTAAAACATACATTATTAACTTGATATGTAAATGTCATATATATATATATAACATACTGTTTGGTAGATTTCTTTCTTTGTCATTTACTTAGGCACTATGTAACAGATTCCTTGTTACAGCTATTGCTTCTACAGCGTGTTCAGACTCATCCCACTCTAGCAAATTGTATCAATGGGACAGATGTCTTTGGCTTTCCAGAGAGTATTAACACAGACAATTTGTCAATAGGATTTGCCTCTCCCTTAAGGCTGCTTTGCATGTCACTGAAGACAGAAGGAGCATCTGTTTTGCTAAGCCAGCTGCCCAGATCTTCTTCCTGAGCCCAGGAATACCCTAGCTCCACCGGGCTCTTGAGATCAAGAAGCACAGTTTGCTGAGACAGTGGTGCTCAGACCAGCAGAACAGAGCTGCTCTCCTGCAAGGGGCACTGATCAGACTGATACCATTCCAACAGGTGCTCTAAGCACAGCAACTTCTACTGAGCAGCACAGAGGTCACCATGGTTTCACTCCCCTCGACCTGTGCAAAATGTAGTTAAACACAGTGACTGCAGCTCCTAAGGAGCTGGACCTAAAATGCAATGGAGAGAGCAAGAATAGTGCCTCTGGCTTTAACTTCTCCTTCTTCCTGACAATTAAGGGGGAGGTGGGGGGAGGGCAGGGAAGAAGGAAAATAATCAAGCAGTAATTATGATGCTTTGGAGCCTAAGCTTTACAAGATGTTTGTAGAGCCATGAATTCTTACCAACTGCAAGAAAAGGCTGAGGTACCATGTAGATCTCAGAAACTCCCAAAGAGTCCCTCTGGCCAGACTACATCAGAGATTCTGCACTCCCATCCTCCCACAAGGGATATCCATCACTCCAGCAGCAGAAAATTGTAAATTGTTGCTTTATTCTGAAAGTGGCTGTACTACACCCAAAATCTCTTCTCCAGAAGTGTCTGCACCAACAGCTGTCCTCTCTGAGCATCCTGTAATGCAGCTGTGAAAGGTGACCCTAGCTTTCTGTGATTCTTGCTAACAGATGGAACAGGTCAGCATGTCCATGGGACACAACAGCCTTATTCCTGCCCTCTGCCACTTGGTTATCCTCAGCAGAGTAGGGTTGCAGTTATTTTGTTTTGAATAATAACCTACTGAAATAGCATGTTACATATTCTGAAAACTATATTAAACTTAGCATTGCCCCCTTTGTAAACAACAACAACCAAAAAAAAGCAATCTAGTTTAATGTTTAAATATAAATATTGCAGGGTTTCAACAACAAAGGTAAATGAAGACTCTACTGATTTCTGGTCTTTTGTTGTTGTTGTTTTCCCCCAGATCACAAAATTAAGATGTTAATTTCTTCACTAATAAACAATTCTTCCCCATGAGGCGTTATTTGACATGGAAAGTATTTAGCTGCAATATTATTGACTCTGCCACTAGCTGTGAACAGCACC
Source organism: Thryothorus ludovicianus (assembly GCA_013397245.1). Classification (NCBI taxonomy): domain Eukaryota; kingdom Metazoa; phylum Chordata; class Aves; order Passeriformes; family Certhiidae; genus Thryothorus; species Thryothorus ludovicianus. The sequence goes on from VZTB01006393.1 coordinate 348,472, forward strand.
ATTTTAAGAATAATCAATGTTCTGCTGAAACCCCAGGATATCAATAGCAAACCTTAATTAGGATTATGCCACAGCAGTTCTTGGGGAAGTCTTGTCTTTCATGCCCAGTTTTTGTGAAGTGACGTTTATTCAAATTATTATCTAATTGCTAAATACTTTTTTACCAGACATTCAGTACTTCTTTCCTTACAATTCATAAGTTAGTCAAAATATTTCAGCTTGCAGAAGTACTGAGAGATATTTGAGAGAAAACAAAGCACATCAGGGGATAGGTTGTGCAAGATGTAAGGACAGAATATATTAATAGTATTGCAATCTGTCAATTGCTTAGGTGCCAAAGTCAAGTATAAGATATGCTTCAAATATGTGACAAAGCTAACAAAATATCAATGGTGATGATATTGTTCACAAACCTGTGAACAAGATTTGCAAGGCTGTTTCAGCATATACCTACAGTTAGACTGACTAGGAGAGGATGCTCCTTCATCTTCATTCTTTTTCTCAATTATATATCCCTCAGCAAGAGTAAGAGAAAGATTTCTTTTCTCCTAGTCCTTTGAAAGAACAAGGAATATTACAGAAAGTTTACATCAGCAAAACTGTTGCAGAGCAGTGCTATTCATGATTTAATTGAATTTTAAAATCTTCCGGATGTGTCACTAAGTGATAGCAACATATTTCACCCAATTTAGCACTTCACTGTGTTAGCCATGCATTTTTAAAGATATGTTTCATAATAAAATAGCATAGAGGTGCACATTAGGTGCAACCAGGTCCTTTCCAAAACTATAATTTGCTCCAACCCCAATGACTGATATGTGGTCAGGTACAAACAAACAAGTGAACAGAGTTGCATTTTATTTAATTTTAATACCAAGTGTCAAAATGTAAATTACCATTACAGTAATATGGAATCAACCTCGAATTAGGCATTGTTTCTCTTACTACTTGCTCTTTGCCCTTCTCTCTGTATCCTGGTATTTGACAATGCTACTCCTCAGCATGATCCTTGCAATTAAAGAGAAAACGTCTCATATTTTTTGATTTCTAAAACAGTCTTGGGCTTTGAGCAAACACTGGGGGGACCTTTGTGGTTTTGTTTTCTTTGAATTTATTACCTATAGAGAAATTAAAGCATTCCAGAACTTACAGATTAAAATTAGTTAAGGTGAAAATTTAAGTGAGATATCAGAATGACTCCAGTGCAACAAAGGTTCACATCCCTTTCTTTAAAATTTAGGGGGAAAATAAAGGATAAATACCAAAGTTAAAATATGGGAACGTACCTAAAAGCAAGTACCTTTACCAGCTGTCACTTAGGATTTTCTCCTAAGGCACCACTTAGCCCATGGAGTCATTTGTATTGCAGCAGCCTGCCCCAAGCACTGCTTTCAGGATCAATTCCCCCTTCCTACCTATCCTTTCCTGAAAGAAGGATGTCTACCCATATCTGACAGGCATGAAGCTTCTGGTTTAAATTGAAAAACACCGCTGTTTCAAAATATGTCTTAAATGTCTACTTATTCTCTCCTAATTGGGGGAGTTTCATGACAATGCAGCCTTGGATTAGCTACTTGCTGACTGAAAAAGCTCATGCAGATCCTTTTGCTTATAAGAGGGACTGATGTAAACAGCCTCTGAGTTCTTGCCTGTCTCACCCACTCTCATGGGAGGCAGCTGAACTGCACCTCCAAGTTCACCTGGCAAAATCTGGCAATGTGTTTCAATATATCTCCTTAAATGCTAGTTAATTTTCACCTTAAACTCACTTATTTCAGAGGACATAATGTAATACATTATTACCTTGATGTCAAGTTGGCACCATCCACCTCCACAATTATATCTACACACGTATGCTGCAAAACTGGGGGGGTAGATAAAGAGAAAAAACATAAACCAAGATAACAGCAACCTGTAGAAACCTCTTGTAATAAGTCACACCACTTTGAAATTTAGCATATGTAAGTACAGTGTAAGTATTTAGACTTAGATTCTTCAGTATGAAAGAGGTGATAATTGTGCACTGCAGAAATATTCTGCAATAACTTTGTCACACCAGAAGTACCCTTGTGCAAAGTTCTGGACAGGAGCTCTCAGGCAGATTACACCACAAGCTTATAGGACAAATCACAGTCCTTGTACATCCCACTTCCTTCTCTACAGTACTAGTAAGGAAACTTCTTTTTAACTCATCCTTCATGCTATCTGCTTTGATTTCAAGATCTTCAAAATAGACTTCCTTATCAAATATTTTGCTTAGTACAGAGGACTTCAAATTTCTGTCAGTGCATTTAGAAGCTTCTATAATACAGGTAATAAATCTACTAACCATGTCACTGCTTACAGTATTAAAAAATAAAAAAAAAGATCAAGGATTTGGATGGATTACTTTCTATCTCACCAAAATCAAATGAGCATGTAGAAAATACCAGGGTACAGACAGGTCTGCAAAGATTTCAAATGCTTGATAATTTATCTTGAGTATCAAGATAGTAAGTCTTTCTCCTGCAGGAAGAAAACAGACTTTAAATATAAGCTAGATGCAACGTGATCTAGGCATCTGTTCTTTAGAGTTATCCAGCAGCCAGAGAAGGTCCCTGTGCACTGTTGTTCATTAGACCAAAGATGCAGCATCAGGCTGAGCCAAGGACACAATTTAGCCTTATTGTTAAAAAAGGTTTTCCTCTGATTGAAGTTACTTGAAGTATAGGAGACTCTGCATTCTTTCTCCAGCTCACTTCAAGTTTCATATTTTACCTCAGAAGTCCAAAACTTGCATGCATATCTTTGAACCTGACTTTCAGAAGCTGACACCTTGATGTTTCAGACAGGTCTGCAGGACTGGCACACCAGCAGGTCCCCAAAGCCCACCTGTGGCAGCAGACAAATGGTCAGGCAGCCTCCCAGGGCCATAGTGTGTGCTGCAGCTGCATCTGTGCTCAGCTATCACTGACAGCCAGGATTTATGATTGCCTGGGATCAGAGAAAGGCAGCTCATCAGGGCTAGATACATTCAGGGCCATAAGAACATACTATAGCAAAATTGCCCTGTGTAAGTGTCTGAGCTGACTGCCCCACAAGCTGAGGCGTAACGCTGGGCCATTCACCTGCTACTGCACACAGAGGCTCCTTGTTCAAAGAGGAAAGATGACCAAGCTGCTACAGCTACGTATTGATAAGGGAGGCTCCAAACATATATTGGTTATGACAATTTCCAAACACCTGTCCTCCAGAGTGAAATTTATAGGCAAGAATAAGGCCTTTAAGCTTCCTATACAAAAACTGGGACTTTTAGGAACTCAAGACAGTTTAATGAGAAATATTGAGTAAAAATGTACACATTAAATCCCAAACTTTACAAGGAAAGTACAAAATTTTTCAAGTCAAAAACAAAAATACTAAATAACTTGTTGGCATTGAATTCTAAAATACATAGTTCAAGAATAGAGCAGGGACTGCCCAGGGGTCTGGCTTTAGTTCCTCTCTCTGAAGGAAATCAATCTAATTCTCATGAAAATGCCCTTTCAAACCAGAAATTATCTTGTACAAGGCACCCTTAAACTTGAAATTATGACTGAATTAAGCTAGAAAGAGTGATAGAATAGCTTTACTGTAGTGTATGTGCTAAGTACTTTCAAAACTTAAGCATTGAATTCTCTTATCAACCTTAAAGGTTATTAGCAGACTTCATAAGAAGTCTCACACCAGGAATTAGGACTAGCAAAGAAGTTTTTTTATTCAGAAGAGTACAGAGTAGTTTTTGATTTATGCTCTAAAAAGTAGCTGAGCCAGAGATAGAGAATTAAAATACCTTCACTGCCAAACCCTGGAAACACTTGGTCCTACTTCCTAGAAGAGGTGAGGTATAGAATTGAATTCCTTTTCCTAGCCCTCACAACACACACAGGGCAGAATAAAGAATCCAACGTTTATCCCATGCTGGCTAAATTGTTCTAGAAACCACTGTGTATAAATGTACAGATTTCTTTTTGTCTGGTTTGGAAAGCAAGAAGCAACTAAAGCAGATTGACTGAATCCATGAGAAGACTTGACACAAAATCTGGGTTAGTTGGTATTTCTCATTTGTATTTAATAATGAACCAGGCAGTAAAGTACTAGGTCTTGCCAAGAGTACATTTGATAGGCACCAAAGCAAAAATATATGTTTAAAGACTTAGGCACAAGCACAAGGATTACTTTTTGAGAACTTGTATTTAATATCTAAAGTTGCATGTAAAAGAAAAGTAATAAAGTCAGAATTGTCTCATAGTTGCAGCTATTTCTGAAACTCCAGCGATAACTCCGTGTGCCAGTTCTCAGATAAAAATTGATTAATTAACAAAACTTCCTGATCTCAGTTAATTTTCAGTAAAAACTAGGTGATTGCAAAGTAGTCTGATATTGTTTGTGACAAAAGGTAAGGCCTTGACCCTGCAAAACCCCAAAATTCCAAAAGAAAATAAGTAATGATTATAAAGACAATAGTGAAACTTCACAATTAACATGAAGTTAAGCATATGATGATTTGACAGCTTCAGTGTAAAATTCTCATTCTCTTTAAGGAAGGTAAAAAGTAACCAATGGACAGAAAGAATATTTTACATGTAGTTGGGAACTCTGAAAATGTAATAAAGAAAATACAACAAAACACAAAACAATCTCTGAAACATCAAACTCCCAGTATCTAGTGCTTTCTAAGTGTCACCCTAACAGATCTCAAACCACTTGTTTTACACATCTTGTTTCTTAACAATCAAAGCTCAGTTTTTAAACCAAAATTGTTTAAAATTTAGGATGAAAGTTAATTTCTAATTTTAAATACTTTCTATCATGACCACTCCTGGCTATTACCTTTTTTTTTTTTTTGCTCCAGTAGTATCACTATCATTAATACAACAAAAAGGTAACACTATAAGATATTACTCTTTGTATACTGAGACGTTTTCTTACTATTTTTTTGCATAAAGAATAAAGAAAAAAGGTCCAAACAACACGGAAACATATATAAACTATTTAGTAATGAGAAGAGAGCTACTTTCTGATTTTAATATGTTAAACCTATCTCTCCCAACCAAATAGGACAGATTATGAAGCAATAAAACCTTGCCAAGAGGTTTACACACCTATAGCTGATAACAACTTGTACAATATTAAAAAGTAATACATTTATCTGCAAGATTTCCTGAATAATAATGGCTAATACTTTACCATCACTTCTGCTAACATGATCTTCAACTTATCACATTATATTCAGATTGGTACTTATATAAATGCATTGCAGACTCTCATAAAAGTTGCTTCACTGAAACATGTACTGTGTTGTACTTGATAGAAACTATTTCATTATCATTGAAAAAAAGAGCCTGTCTCCATATATCTTATTTCCATTTCCTTGCTCTAGCTAATATTCATCATGAACAATTCCTTAACTTCATATACTTTATTATTATCATTTTGGTTACAGTCACCTGATCAATAGCTGGTACAGTATAATGCATCATGCATTATAAACATGATTAAAACACCATTCAATTGACCTAAAGACTGTGAATTAAAAGATGAGCTCAGGCTTTATGTACTTAATGAACATGAACTGCATCTGGTTTCAGACATGGAAACTTGCACTATGGCAGGAATCAGAAATATATTCACTTTATCTTGCTGGGTTTTTTCTTCACACCTTCAACACCCTAGGTTTTAGGATAATTTATAAAAATTTATAAATAAATAAAATTAAATAGAGCAAATGGGCACTCAAGCAATTAAATTAATATACAGACTTATTTCCTACAAATTTCTGTCTTACACTTAACAGGAGCACTGAATAAAGCATAATTTGTGGGGAATTTGTAATTGCTTACACTCCTGTCATGCATACTCTCTAGTTCTAACATATTTGGCAGCAAGCATGGCTTCTTTCCCACTGCAGCATCATTAGAAAAAACCTGTAGGATCATTACTTTTCCCTGGATGTTTATAAAAATTTTGGAACACATTATATTTGGGATCATTCCCCTCTATCCTATCTGGCTAAAATGAGCCAAAGGGGGGGAGGTGTGCAAGCAGTGACTCATATAGACTCTCTTCCATTTAGAAACTTAGAAAAGCATACAGACCAGCCTGCAGAAAGCTATCCCAAAAAGATTTAAAAGTGAGCTAAAATCTCTCAGTTTTTCAGGCAGAGACCTCATTACAATGACAATGTTATAGTTTTACACCATGTGCTCTCATTTCAGTCATCATGTTCACATCTTACACAAGATTTCCTCCCGCCCTTCCTTGCCATGCAAAAGACCCTCCAGTAACAAAAGGGGGAACAAGTACTCTGGCAACACCAGTGCTGCGTGGGCCAATGCCAAAAAGATTATTTGCTTTTTCCAGTTCAAAGTGTCATTTCTAGCGATGTCATATAAGATGTATTCAACTTCCATATTGTCTTACAAAGTACATTGTGCCCAGGCACTAGTATTGGCTCCTTCTCTTTTTATTTAAAGTTTTTAGAAAGAAAAGGCACTAGGAAGTTTGCTTGCAAGAGAACATTTTCAAGGCTTACAAGGAGCTGTTCCCAGTAAGATCATATATTACACTTGCACATTGAGCAAATTCTAAACACTCAAAGAGCCAAACAGAAGGAATCCTTGTTCCCCTCTGCTCCCTACCACCGCACTGTGTTCTCAAAGTTTACGTGAAATAACAGATTAACTAGTTAAGCAATTACCAAAGGTTGCTCAAATTGTGTCATAAATTCATCTGTCCGGGTCCAGCAAAGGTTTATGACACCCGACAGAGCCCTACTCCCGGTGCTAAAACCCCAGCAACAACAAAAAAGAGTGATCTCATCAAGAAGCGAGACTCCCACCGCCGTCCCCGCAGACCTTTCCGGCGCTAATTGGCGCCCAGGGCTCGGTTCCCGTCTCGGCGG
>VZTB01006393.1:357317-472770 GCA_013397245.1 Thryothorus ludovicianus
GCACCGCGCACTGCACTGCGTACCCCAATGCACCCCATTATTGCACTGTACTGTGCACTGCACCCTGCACCACTCCGCAATGAACCCCGCACTGCACCCTGCACCTCAGTACACCCCGTTAGTACACTGCGCACCCCAATGCAACCCATTATTGCAATGCACACCCCAATACACCCCGTACTGCACTGCACACCCCACTGCACCCCGTTATTGCACTGCGCACCCCACTGCACCCCGTTATTGCACTGCATTGTGCACTGCACCCCGCAATGCACCCCGCACCGCACCACAATGCACCACCCCATATTGCACTGCACACCCCAGTGCACCCCGTATTGCACCCCGCACTGCACCCCAGCAGTCAGGAGAAGGCTTCTCCGGGTGCTCCGGGCCCCTGGAAGGCGCCTCCCACTGCTCCCTGATGCGGCACTGACGGCCTGACAGCCCCTCCAGGGGTCAGGGAGCTCAAGTAGGAACGCGAATCAGGATTCAGATCACCCCTGAATCAAGGGGCAAGGCTGGGATCCCACATGCTCCATCAGCCTCTGAGAGAAATTGCTTGGGTAGGCCCTGACATGCAGATCACATAGATCTACCAAAATTTTTCACTACATTAAAAAATGGTGAAACGTTAATTTAAAGACAGAATCGGAGAATCAGCTAGGTTGGAAAAAACCTTTGAAATCAACGAGTCAGACGGGAGACCTACTCTTCTAAACAGTACACACTAGCCTGCTCCAGGCTCTTCCCCTTCCTAGCCTTTGGATCTTTGGTGCAAGTGAATAAAGAAGAAACTAAAACAGAATAAAGCAGGGGATTCAACTTTTTTTTCTTTTTTCTTCCTTTTTTCTTTTGTAATTTACATTAGAAATTAGGTATGTTCGTCATTTGAAACTATTAGTGGATTGGGTCCAAACTAGTTAAAATGTCAATGGGTAATGAAGTATTCTTCATAACAGTATCTCCCTATGGCTATTACCATAAGAGCTGATTTGCACGCACTTGTAGCAAATTTGGGACTAACAAAGACATCCCATCAATCATTGTTGATTATGTAATTTTTCTTACATGAAAAATTCCACGAACTTTCCCTAATTTTGAATACTTCTTCTCTAAACTTAGAATATTTCTTTGCCTACTTCCTTAAGTACCAGCTATGGCTATGTTTGCCAAAACCCATGGAGTGATGACTTCCCTGCTCTGTGATCCAATAGTTCTGCAAATAAATCAGATACTTTCACATGCACACATCCCTCAGTCAAAAACTCCGAAGCTCTTGGTTTTGTTTTACATATTTATTGCCATTTTTCGCTCATGTATCCACAAAGTTTCTGCTGGTACATTTCCTTGCTTATTTCAGAGTCCTAATCTTCCCAGGGCTCTTGAACATACTCAGCTGACCTGAATGGAAAACTTGTCATTAGCATTACTGTGAGTAGGAATAAACTGTAATATTTCTGTTCTTCTCTAGGGACTTCAATACCTCCAACTTAACTAGTATTTATGCATTTCATCTACATGAATTTCTTCCACTTTTATAGAAATGCAACTTGATCCACTGAGACAACAGCTACTTTACCCTTTACACGTATCTACATCCACCATGTATTGGACTTTACTCTGAAGAACACACAGCGAGGCTGAGTGAGACAGCCAGGCAGGAGAACGGCAGGATGAGTGAAGGCTGGTTCCCTGTGCCATCACCACGGCAACTCTGGCTCCCACACTGGAGCAGGGGGGACTGAATCCGGGAGAGAACCAGCAGGCTGTGGGCAGTCTGAAGTCACACACGTGGCTCGTTAGATGCCTCCATGTTCATGGCAATTTAAAGCGATTTCTACACTGGGGGCTGTACCTTGACCTCCCTCACGTCTTTGGGTACATGTTCCCATTCTGCTCCAAAGCCACCAGACTGCATGTAAAGCTGATAAAGGCTTCTGATCTAGCTGAGAACCCCAACAGAGTGGTGCATTTCCACTGGGATCTGAACTTAGGAGGAAGAAAACTCACAGCACTTTGCCGTGGTACAAACCTACGGCAAGGGGCAAGGCAGAGAAAGGCAGGGCATGGATTTGCTTTAGATGCCATGAGGTCACCAAAGGAGTTTTGCATTTCCTTTCCTAGGTACAGCAATACATTGCAGGTCTGGGGCTTGTTTGTTTATTTTTTAATCCAGCTGCTGGTTTTCCAGAAGAGGAGAAAGTGGTTTAGTTGATTGGTGGTGATTGTCCAAAGATTGGACTTTATGATCTTGGAGGTATTTTGAAAATGTAATTACTCTATGATTCCAAAAATTCATTATATTTGGATTTTTGATTAACATCACTGGATAAAGGAGTAGAAATTTTTAGTAGAAAGAGAAAGCATGATCATATTAAATACAATCTCCTCAGAAAATGAAGCTAAAGAGCTGTCAAAACTAAGTCACTATTTTTCTGTTGTTGCTTAAAATGAAAAAATTCTTTGTTCAGTCTCTCAATTCTGAAAAAAATAAGTGCTTCATTGACCTATCAATCACATTTCTAACCAAACCCTCAATTTTTTCTGAATATTTTAATTAACTGGAAACTAGTTTTTTTTGTTATTAATAGTTTGGGGGTTTTTGCAATGTCTCATTCAACCCCAAAGAAGGTCTATTTTCTGTATTTATTTTTTTAAACAAAAGCAGAGAACTTTATCCACAAATCTGACACTGGTCATTCTCTCAAGCTTCCCTGGACTCTCAGTTGGACGTGGGTTCCCTTTGTCTTTCCAATTAACTTCAAAAATGGTGGGAAGACTTAATTCAAATTCTTTTAAATAATGGCCTGGGTCAGGTATAGCTCCTCATATCTCTTACAAACAGGGAAAGCAGTCTGGCCATTTTTCCATAGGATAGAGCTTTAATCTATCCTACAGTTGCCAGTTACAAAAAAATTGATTACTCTGTCTCAGAGCTGCTTACACACATTAAAAAACTACTCAAAACAGTAAGGCGGCAACAATGAAAGAACTCTGTCAACTACAGTTTTAAGTACATGTATAATTTATTATTCAGCAGAAGCATTCTATCTGATGACTTACAAATACCTACTACTAGTTGCTGAAGTCCTCACAGCATTCTCTAGTTGTGGACAAATAAGCACCATCTCACTTTTCACATTTGCTAGTTTTGGCTTATACTACTATGAATTCCAAAGAGCTTCTCTATTCCCAGGAAATATATTGAAAACTGAATCTTAACCAAGATAAAAGCTATAGCAGCATTCACTTAAAATGTAAACTATTCCCAGATATTTACCAAATAGTTTTTGAGACCACATTCATAATACTTTTAGAATACAGATGGACATGCAGAAAATGCCAGACTAACAGCTGTTGGATCCATTTCCACAAACATAAACTGTACTCCAGTACATTGTCTTAATACTGCTAAAATTGATTCAGCCAATGCTTCAAGTATTCGCAGATCAACATTCTTAATCTGTGCTCACTGGATACTCTTGGCAAGCAGAGTTATGCATGCTTCACCAGTATCTATGTTAATTCAGTGCATGGTCTTAAAAAATATAGAAAACAGTTTAATGTTCCAGAGAAACTGAACAGATCTTCTATGAGGCACATGTTTCTGTGGCACAACATATGCAGCTGGGAGGTGAAGGACCATGACAGTACCAGACCCTTCATTCTGGACAGGTAAAATGGGCAGATCCCATTTTGGTAAGATCTTACAGGGAAATCACAAGAGGGAAAACAGTGAAGAATACATGCTGGTGGAATAGCAGAATAGCTGTGTGTTTGTGTTCAGTATGGTGAAACTCATACTGAATTTGCAGAGGTTGATTTCTCAGGCACTATAGGCCAACTTCTTCAAAGCACTTCAAATTGCACACAACTTTCAACAAAAATTGCAACACCACTCTACATGGAACTATCAGACAAAAGTCAGGTATGTTCATATGTTGTCCTTTGGTCTATGGAGTTAAAAACTAGTACAAGAATACTTTTTAAACTGGAAGGTATTTTTAAGCCTTTTGAAATTGTTGACACACACTAAAGAAAATGAAAACCTATAATTTCACTCAGAAGCATATGATTCTATGACAACCTATTTCTATTTTTACAGATGCATCAAAACAAGTATAAACTTTTAGACCTACTGAAGTGTCATTTTGATCTGCCTTTCTACATGATCTATCAAAGTACTGACTGAAATCTTGCTGACTAAGTTTATGTCAAATAAAGTCCTAGAGGATCTAGAATTTGAACAGATGAAGTTCAGACTTTGGCCTTGATTACATAAGAAAATGATACTACTCATTATTCTAAAAGATTTCTTAAAATGGTGAAATCCCTGTATTAGTAATCCTCATAATATCAAGACTTGTGATGGGTTTTAAGAGTTTGCTGACAGCTTAATCAGAAACAATAATTGTCCTGGCAAAACAAAAATTGTCCTGGCAGATCAGGTATCTACATCTAAAAAAAAAAAAAAAAAAATAGAGAGAGACTACGAGACTACTTTCTACTTTTGGCAAATATTGAAGCTAATGGAAAAAACAACAGGTACCAAATGTAGGGATGTAGGGTACATTTTTTCCTTTCACACTTGATAAAATATATTTTGTTCTTTGGAAGTTGCAGTAGAAAGCAGTTTTCTGAAAACTTCAGGGTTTGTTTGCTTTCAGTCTAGAATTAGTGAAGGGAGTTAAGAGCCTGAAAATCCAAGTTAGACAAGCTTGCAAGGTTTATGTTTCCAAAGATAGCTTAAACTTCTTCCTCTTCATACTGTCATGTAATAATCCCAGAACAATGGTATTATTGAGGTTAAAAGGGCAAAAATCCAAGACTGATACCTTCTGTGACTCAATAAAAGGCACACGCCGGCAATCTTAAACAGTTGAGCAACAAAAATTATTGAACTGCCTAGAGCATAACAAAAACTGCTTAATTATTTACAGCTGCTTAAAAGAGAAAGAGCTTGAGTTCCTGTCAGAGTCCTGAGCCTGGAATTGTCTTTACTGGAATGTTACTGCAAAGATCATGCACTCTACCATGTGAATCCATGCAGCACAATGGATCCTTAACCCATTTCTTTTAGAAAGTATATGTAGTTGGTGTATGCTAATCTTGCCTAAAACAACTCCATATGGATCCAAATATTGTCTGAACTTAATGGAAAAAGTTGGAAGCAAACCACCATTATTCCAGTTACAAAAGAACTGCAAGACTTGGTCTTTTTTTCAATAGTCTTGAAATAGTCTAAAATTGCCTCTGCAATTGTCTCTTCAATAAGGAAGTTGCCTTAAAATTCAGAATAAAATACAAAGAAAAAAGGTGGGATAAACGCTCCCCCTAAAGCTATCCAAGAATTCTGAGCTCACTGTGTGGGTAAAGGGGCAGACAGGGCTCCACATGAAGACAAAGGGTGGGGCAGCACACAATCCCCTGCCTCCTGTGCAGTTCTCTCAGCATTCTCAGCCCACATCCAGACCATTCCCAGAGGCCAAGCTGAGATTCAAGTTTGTAGGTGAAAGCTCTGTATTTACTTAAGCTTCAGAAAACAATAACGTTTTTAAGTACAAAAGAACAAGGATTGGGTCTCTGACTGACATTTTCACAAAGGGTTTTCTCCCAGCCAAAATGAGAAGTGATGTCTTTTCTTTTCTTTTTTTTTTTTTTAATGGCAGATGTCAGCAGAATATCATGAGTCACTGAGTTTAATCAACAACATTTCACAGTGGACACAATGAAAAATTTATATGAGGTTAAAAGTTTCTCTTCATGAGATCTTGAAGCCACTTGTGCTAAGCCAAACAGGTACAGCTGTACTTTGAATAGTTAAGATTTTTGAGGCTAAAAGCAAGACTTCTTGAAATTGTGTAGATTTATGTCAAGCTGTGATTTACAAAAGCGACAGCAGGAGAAACCCACCATTATACAGCTGTGGATAAAACTGCCTTTTTTCCTCCTTTATTTACAAAATACTCTAAGATTTTTCTGCAAGAAAAAAAGTCCATATTGCAGGATAAGGATCATGTTAGATAGGATAAGAATCATGTTAAACAATCAAAGCACAGTGATGTGTGCTATCAGTGACAAAGCAGGCATCAGTCTTGAAGCTGTCCACAGAACTGGTTGATAAAAGCGCATTCCTCCATCTAAAAAGGAATTCCTGAGATGTAAGAAATGATCTTTTAAGATTACACTTTTTAATTAAAATTGCTAAACTGCCAGAACATAAAGTTTGATCATCAAGACCAGCCTGCCACTGTTGAAGTAAACTTGCAGAACAATTCAATCCTACACACCTCTAGGTGATGCAGACCAAAAAATACTTCCCAGAGCTTTAGGAAAATTAAGGCTTATTGTAAAATACTGGCTATCACTGTTAACACTGCAAAAATAAGGGAGAAAGGAATATAAGGGTATATAAAGTAACTCAGGTCCCTGACTTCTGACTTATTTACTAAAACCCCCAAAACTTTACATACTATATAATAACATATATAAAGGAATAAAAAGCTGGTCAACCAAAGGCTTGAGGCACTTTACAAAGGCTTAAAAGCTGGTGATGCAGTTCATGTTCCACTGAGTCCTGCCCCTGAATTAGTGCCACAATCTCCCTTGCCTGGAAAGGGACCTACCTGGATGATAATTTGGAGATGAGTTTTCTGACTTTGCTCTGCTAAAACTATTTGACTTGAAGACAGTCAAGCACCCAGCCATGAGCTTCTTTATAGAACCCAAGTTGCACTCCTTTATTTGAATTCTGTCTTTCCAATGACGGACAATGTGGTATTTTGTTTTGTTTGGTTTTGTTTCTCTGGGTTTTTTTCTGAAAGGAAAGGTGTTATTTGATAGAAGAAAAACAAACAAACAAAACCAACCAACAAAATCAAACAAATCACACTTGTTAGGTGTCTCAGTTTCTTCTCAAAGAAGAATGGTAGAATGGATAATCTCTTGTTTTTTTTGGCATGAGGGTAGAGAGACATGGTAATAATGGGTTCTGAGAGAAAATAAGAAAAAAGGGATATATTTAACAACACTGAGCACTGAAATTATAGACTCAAGCAGTTCTGAAGAGTTATGAGGGAAACCATTTTCAGATTAGACTCTAGAATCAAAAAGGCTCTTTTAAAAGTTCTGTTTTATTTTCCTACCCAGGGGTTTCTATAATTAGCTAGCTACAATTAGGACTATTTAGTTGGTCAATGTCAGCATAATACTTTTACAGCAGAGTTTAAAAAAACAGGTATACAAAAAAACTACTATAACTAGCAAACTGGGTTTATTCCTTAAGAAAGGGAAAACACTTGCAGTTTTATTCCTAACTGCATTTACCACAGAAATTAAAAACAGAAATTTAATACTCTACCCTTACATAGACAACTCCTTTGCTGGCTAACAAAAACTTCATTTACACTTCTCTGTGCCTGTGTGAAAGGAAAAATGTGATCTATTCATGCACACTAATGGGTTATAAATTAGTATAACCACTGAGAGAAAGAACCTCCTGTGGGTCTAATTATAGACAGCACAATAAAAAAAGAGTGGATAACATAAGGTGTAAGTTATGAGACAGAAACTAATAATTAAAATTTTAATTATATTGTACAGAAATGAAATGTTTTCTCATCAAATACTTGTTTCAGTCTCATTCACCTTTTCTCAGAACAATAGTTTAGAACTTAGACAACAATGAAAAAATTATGTATTTGAAATATACCAGAAAGACAAACAATATAAAGACTTCTGTTTATACTTCTGCATAATACATAAGTAAAGGGAAATGCTCTTTTATTTGATGCACAGTTAAGCTGTGAGAGTCAACAATCCACAGCTTTGATAAGCTTATAAGGACTCGGGACACAAATAGACATGTACATAGCAAGGGAAATATTTAATGCATTTACAATAATTATTTATTAAAACTTGAATTCTTTTTTTTTATTAAGACAATCTCTATTTCTGTGAATTTAGGAGGCAACATCTGGTATTTGCAGTTTATCACAAAACATCTCATACTATAGCTTTACTTTTTCACTGTCATATCCTGGACAGGATCCAGGCTGGGGCTGGCAACAACAGTAGATAGATCTGTCATATACATTTGGCAACAGGAAACTAAATAATTTTTTATTGACACAAATAAAGACAATTTCATTCTGACAGAAATATAATACAGCTTTAGACACTTCTTTTAGAGCTGGAAAACAAGGAACAACATGAGTACTAGCAAGAGAATGAAATAATATGAAAACTTATGCATCTCTTTTCTGTAAAATAATTTCATTTTGGAAATCAGAAATAAGAGATATTTTCTGTTTATTTACTTTAAACCTTGCAAGTTTTTTCCCCTACTATTGCAATGCTACCTAAGATCAGCTAAATCAGGATTCTAGTCACTCTCCTCAAACTGCATAAATTTTTAAGGTAAGGTATGACAAACAAGCGAGACAAACTTTTAAATTGTGAGAAATCCTGTAAAAAGAAGAGCAAGCAAGCAGCATGCATATTAAAGGCTTGTCCTTGAGCTCACCTTTTACCCAACCTCAGGTACCTTTCTGCTTGTCTCAGTCAAGCAGACCAAACACACTTTTGAAAGAGCAGGTTCACCCAGTTACACCCAGGTGGGAATAAGGGGGGCAGGGGTGTGTAAATGAAGAGAAGTCAGAAAGAGAAGTAGACATTTATGATTTTTAGAAAGAAGTAGTTAAATAGAGGTGTGGTGAGATTTCTAACTCCCTTCCTTAAGGGAATAATTAAGAACATCAATAAAAAAACCAAAATTAGAAAAAAAAGTTGAAGGGTTTCCTGAATTCTAGATGTTAAGCTGAAAGTAGAAACACTAAAGCCTAGAAGAAAGGGAGTAACAGAAATAATTAAATTTTATTCTTCAAAGATTAAGCCAGGAAGGAAAATGAGAAGAAAATTTTTAAATGGATACTATGCTGAAAAATGCAGATATATAACCACTGGTATGGCTGACGTGCCTCATTTTATGTTTGTATAGATGAAAAAAAAATATAAATAGTAAAAAAACCTCCAAACACCAAAATGACAAGCAAGATATTTGTCTTGAGATATTCATAGGAATTCTGAATAGTGAGCATATGAGGAGACAGCTTTCCTAAGTAATGAGACCATTCCAGCACCTTCTTGTCTACTTCTTCTACTACAAATGCCTGGGGAAAAGTTCCCCCTCAGAACAGAGGCTGGAACACCAAGTGCCTACACCCAGCCTAGCACATTGCCTATATCCAATGAGCTTGAGTTAGTAGCTTGTCACAAATAGTCTGCTCAGGCAGACAGAAACAGCAAACAGATTCCATTGCAAAAAGGCAGCCTTTTAAAAAGGAAACACAGAAAGAGTATCCTAACCCTATCTAGACAGAGCTGAACCCCAGCAACAACCTTGTTAACATCAGAATAAAAGATGATCTATAGAACAAGGAAGAACTATCCTCCATATAGCAGATCTCATGAGAAGGGGGTGCTAAAACTTTCTATGTAGAAATATCAGTTGTACACACATAGAAACCAACTCATTCCCACTTGGGATACCCCCCATAACATATTCACAAGAAATTAAATTAAAACTGATGTGGACCAGTGCTGCCTCAGCAAGAGAGTAACTACTTAGTGATATTTCCCTGCCTGATCCATAATTTTCAGGTACTGAGTTACTATTTTAAAAAATACCCTTTGTGTTCTAGGAGGTTGGCATTTTTTTGAATCATTCAGCCTAACCCAAGCCAGGATCCACACCCATCAGAGGCTTGCAAAACCCAGAATGCTTTAGATATCATTTATCAAAAAAGGGCCCTTAGATGTTACTTGCTACAATTATATATTTATATATATACATATAAATGTTTAAAAAATGAAGGCAGAGAAAGGTGAACAGTAGCATAACCAAAACAAATGGGATGTTCCTTAAGTTTCTGCTGCAATTCAGTAACAGATGAAGCATGTGATCCAAACCAAGCCTGATCAATCAAAAATCTTTTTTTTACCTTTTAATCATCTCTGGATCAATTAGATGTACTACTCCCACATGCTATGCTTATGATTAAATTTATTTTCAAACAGCAGTTTCAATGCCATTAACTGAGCACTACATTACCAAATGCCTTTCCTTATACTTAATCCACTGTTCTCATTATACTTCTGTCATTGCTGTTTTGATCATTAACTGTATCACTAGAAGTGGCTTAATAATTACTCATTGCTTCTAGAAGCCTTAATATAAAATTCTTCCTGATTCCTCAGGTTTTCTGGAAAAAAAATTCTTTTTTATGCCTTTACCTGTCAAAAACTTTTAACGCTATTTCAGGAGTACTTGCAATTTTTAAGTCTCCTAAAAGTATTGCAACAAGCACAGCAGTGAGAGTAACAGTCCAATAGATCAATTGGATGGTCATAACACAATCATTACAAGAATCCATCTGTAATAAAAAGCAATCCTTCCCAGAAGTCCTCACAAATAACAGTGTAATGAATCACATGCTACTACTGTTTTGCAAAAAATCTCACCAAACCAAGACCTGTATTTATCATCTTATGCTCAGATTTAACACTGTTCCTCAGGATCTGCTGGTAACATATTAGACAGGTTCCCAGGTTGTGAACTTTTTCCTCCATGACTCTAAATTTCAGAGACATCTAGACAAAAAGAATTTGTATAGGAATTAAAGCTGTGTGCCTCTGTGTGAAAAAGGCCACTTACTGGAGCCAGACAAGGCAGAAGACTTCCTGTTGGCAGTATTCCAATAAACTAAGTTATCTCAGCAAAAACTACAATCAAGAAAATTTTCCTTAATCCAAAAAGATTGCTTATTGCTTTTTCTCAAGTGAAAGTGAAAAGTCTGAAATCAGACAGTATGGATTCTAGAACCAAGCATTCACACTAGAAACCATCTAGGAACTCTTATTTCAGAGGGATCCTGCCCTTCAAGCACACAATGTAAATCCTAAAAGCCTCGTTCTTACTGTGACACTGTATTCACTGCACCACTTTCTGCCTCACAGATCTGGAGAACGGATGAAAGCAAAATATCTTGGTACCAATTCAGGAAAATGCTTCTGACAGATCTAAAGAGGCATGCAAGAAGTGGAGTTGCAATGACTTACTATGGGAATATACATTCTCAATACCTCCTCGTATGCACTGTGGTCCCTGAAAGGGGCTCTGGCCAGTTGATAGCCACACCAGCACATGATGTGACCTCTGCTGTTGACTGTGATACTCTTTTCCACACGGTGACTCACAGCTTTGTAACCTCAAAGGTGTAACATTAGAACGTGTTGCAAAATGATCAGCGGTGTCATGGGCAGGTAAAACAAGACTATTTTGCTACTGCATACAAATAAAGAGGCTGGAATAACAAGGACATGTTAAACAGAAGTTGTATTGACATACCAAATGTAGAAACAGTGCAAGTAGGAGAAAAAGAAAAATTATTTTAAATTATTTGAAATCATAGACAGCCTTAACATTGCTTCCAAATGTAATGAAGAAATCTAATTCCTTTTATCCAGGCTAATGCTCTTCAAGCTAAAATATGCTTTAAAAGTCACATTAATTCCTTAAAAAAGTAGTTTATTCAATAAACACTCCTGTCTACAGATTTATTTGTAAATACCCATGCTATGCTGTTTAGGTACTATAGATGAGACTTAGATGAAGTTTGTCTTATTTAACACTTCTGTGAAAACTTGTTTTCCAATCATGTATTCTGTATATAGAACATCAAATACACATGCAAAAAATTACAAATCCTAACTTAAACTGATCAAAAAGAGCCCTGAAAAGAGTCAAGGCTTAAGGAAAAACGGAACTTCCCCATACTGGCCACCTAAACCAATACACAATGTGTAATTTCAAGTTTTACTTTCAAGCACTAGCTAAATTTTGCTATAAAGAAATTATTAGCAAAGAACATAACAAGTTCAACAATGCATTTCCTTTCTCAATGTCTTCTCCTATCTCTAAACATGTACACTAATGGTTTTAAGACCATCATGGTTAATAGAACACATACTTAAGAACATGTGACAGACTAGAGGCATGTAACATGCTACAGTGGGTTTTTTGTTTTTATTTTTTTTTAACCTGGCAGATTAAGAAATCAGCAGAAATAACATGAGCTGCTCTAGGTAAATATGTGCAACATACTGCAGTGTTTCTTATGAGTGGAGGTGAGAAAACAGTATAATCACATTACAAATATTGAAACTAAATCTCACAATTTGAGTTCTTAACTACTGGAGTGCCAGCTATTGCCATCTCCACAGCTGACAGCCAAATTTCCACTGACTTCAGATTGTGGCATTTTTTGGGCTAGGGGCTAATGAAATACTGCTGTAGTACAAGACAATACCCTTTATGCACTAAATATGACAATACCCTCATGCACTAAAACTAGTGGCAAGTAAGCCTAAAACCAAATTATCTTACTATTAGTAAGCAATTGTGCTGTCATTTCCTAGCCTGGTACAGTACATTTCAGAAGAAATCTATGCAACTTAAAAGATTCTTAGCTACTACTTGTTAAAAACACTCAGTGCATTTAATTTAGTATCTTAGAATTCCACAATTGTTTTAATTTGAAGATCTCAAGTTGCTTTGCAAAACTTACCAGATTAGATAAAGTACACACAAGCACAATGGTGTGTTTAAATAATATTTAAATAATAAATACTGTTTCTAGGTGAATACATAAATCCTAACAGCAATATGCATCAATAACTGGTACGGATACTTTTGAGTCACCCCAGATTAGAATGGTTATGTCTTTGACCACAACAGTACTAAGGACATAACACTATAACTTCAGTATGAACTACATACATTTTCTGAAAAAAAACTGTTGTGGAATGATAGAAACAGCATTTTTCATTATATTTAACCACCATTCAAACAGCTTTCTGTAAACATTTGAAGCTCTACAAGCATTTGAAAAGGAAAGTAATTGTCTACTGTGACAGTCTCAGTTTCTATTTCCTTCTTCACATTGCCATAATATTCCTATCATCACAATCTACTGAACTTTTTCTTAAATGTTTTTTTCAACATTGTACTACTTTTCGAGCTGGTTCCTGTAAAAGATTCGGTGTGTAAAGGCCTTCTCAGTTCAGTATAAACACAGCTTAGTAAAACATTAAAATTCCATTTTTAATGTATCGATTTTATTTTAGCCAAAGCAAAGCCTAGAGAGGACTGTTGCATTTTTAACAGTGTTTTGTTAGTTACTGATATAACAGAGGGCTTAAGGAAAAAGTGACGACTTATTAAAAAATTGAGAAAGTCTCGAAAGGTCTTCCAAACAGCCAGCACTACTGAGCTGCACAGTTTTCCTTGTCCACTGGCCTCCTCCTGACAAAGGGAACTTTCTCTGCCCTCAGGTTGGTAGAAATCAAACATTTACTTACCTCCATGATGAGTGCAAAGAGCAACTTACTTTCCTTCCCTACTCTGTCTTTTTTCCCCTTTGGATAAGTCTTTGTAGAAACTTAACTGGTGTTGTATCATTAACACAGCTTGCTTCCTTGCTGTGATACTTTTAGCTCCTGGCAAATATAAGATCAGCTGTAGAGGCAGCAAAGTCTCCCATGCAAAAGAGGAAGTGGAATAATATGCCTTTAGAGCTGGAATGGAAAAAAGGATGATTAAAAGTAGGAATAAAAACGAAAGCAGGCTAGGTAAAAGCAAGGTGAAAGAGCAGCGTATTTGTATCTCAGCTGAAGTCTTCTGATTTATTTTTGCTATTTGTATATACAGTCCTTGACTTTGAAAAATTCAAAGCCTAGTAGGAAGGCTTTAAACATTTCAAAAACCTGTGTAAAAAATATGTGAACATTGCAAAGAAAAAATTCAAAGAACAAGCACACTATACTCTTTTCTTCATTTTTTTTTCCACAGCATTATGATACAGCCTTTAATTGTGCTGTCACTTCATCTAAACCTGTCCACCCCATTCCAGATAACAGAAACCAAGTCTAACAAACAGAAAATCAAACTGAACAAACAAAAAAGGCCGCTAACTAAAACCATTAATTTCCCAAGGACTCTCCTAAATTCAGAATCAGAGGTTAGATATCCTGGCATCCAGAAGAAATTTCCATGTACCAGGAAAATCTTATTTAAAGCATGCTATCTTTTGTCTGTTCTTCTAGATGCTGACAATAAAAAGAATCCCATCAGTGTCACTCCTGCAAGTTAATTCTATTACATCATGAATTATTTAAGTAGAGATACCAGCAAGTTATGAAGCAGGTTGGTGGGAATATTTGCCTGTTACAAAATCCTGTCTACTTGAAATGACCAGTCAGAGCTTGCTGCCAAAGAAGCATGTGGAGATTTTGCAAAAAGTTAGCCAAAGGCTTAACTGGAGGTTTGTTACAACTGGATGTGGACAATCATCATGGCTCTATAGTGCAAGCCATATGGTCCATTTTTCCCTCATACTCATCTGGATTTCAGATACATTCCATGATGAGTTTGGATGATATGGTTAAAGAAACGGATACTTCAAAGAAGAACATAGAATGTAATTGTATGGGACAGAGGCAAATTTGTTTATTGCAGAGTCTCATAGGCAACTTGGTTTCCAAAACTTAAGTGCAAGGTAAGTTTTGTAGGAAAACATTATGAGAAAGAAATCTAGATCAGACTGCTGTTGGCAGCTTAAATAGCTACATTAACAAAGAAGGAGCTATGTTCAATAACCTGGACAGCTCTGGAATACAAGATGATCATGACTCAGGGAATTTTTATTCTATCAAAGTAGATAGGAACTGCTGAGTATTTTACTGCACCAACTAGGCAGAAGGTATCTTTTTAAATACACTAGTGACTGTTGATCTCATACACTGAAACTAATGAGGTTTTTGTAACAAGAGACTTGTTATATCTATGGCAACAGGAACTTGAATGGAGTTATGTTAGTGGTTAGAGACTTAGGGAGAGAAAGCTGCAGATATATATATAGGATCCTATGTAAAAACATGATTCGATATGAGCACACAGGAAGCTGGACTATGGCCATTTAAATATTAGGGATTTACTGGAGGGAAAGAACCTTTTACTGTAAGCTCAATAATCATTGCTTTAGAAGAACAGAAATGTTACAGTTGGAAAAGATCACTGAGTCCAACCATAAATACAGCATCACCATGTTTACCACTAAACCATATTCCCAAATACCACACCCACATGCCTTTAGAACACTACCGAGATGGTGTTTCTACCACATCCCTGGGCAGCCTGTTTCAAAGATTGTCCACCTTTTCAGTGCAGAAATTTTTCCTAATATATAATCTAAATCTTCCCTGGTGCAACTTGAGGCCATTTCCTCTAATCCTATTACTTGTTACCTGGGAGAAGAGATTGAACTCCACCTCTCTACAACCTCTTGTCAAACAGTTGCAGAAAGCAATAAAGTCTCCCCTGAGCCTCCTTTTTTCCAGGCTAAGCAACCACAGCTCCCCTCAGCCACTTCTTACAAGACTTCTGCCCCAGACCCTTCATCAACTTTGTTGCCTTTCTCTGGATATGCTCCAGCACCTCAATGTCTTTCTTGTAGTGAGGGGTCAAAATGAAACACAGGATTGGAGGCCTCACCAGAGCCAAGTACAGGGGGACAATCTTTGTTCTAGTCCTGCTGGCCATATTATTTCTGATCCAAGCTAGGAGGCCACTGGCCTTCTTGGCCACGTGGGCACACTGCTTGCTCATGTTCGGTCCGCTGTCAACCAAAGACAATTAGGGCATCCCCAGTGCATACCTGCTTCCATATGCCCAATAAGGAAGACTTATGGTTTCCTGTTACTTGGACCAGCAGGGACAGAACAGCTCAAATTATCATAAAAGTCTCTTCCACAGGCAGACACTTCTGCACATAAGTTTGGAGTGTAGAATAAGAATGCAAGTATAAGACAGCTAGAAAACAGTACAGCTTTGAGTGGTTTTCCCACATAGGATGTTCTCATGATTCAACTGTTGGTATTTGTAACAATTTCAGTTTGTACCACTGGGGACATGAACAGTATCACTCACAATTACTCTTGAAAAGAAGACCTTAAAGCAGATGTAAAGGAGACACTGACTTGGATGGCAGAAATGGATGGGATTAAAGGAATCAGTAGCAAAATCCAGTTAGCACATCCTAGGAATTCAGTGAGGGGCTGAACAATTCCTCTCAGAAGAGAAACAGATTTTAGGAGCTCTGAATCACTTCGGAGAGTCAGAATCATAGATCATAATATAAAATACCTTAATAAACTCAAACAAAACCAGTCTAGAAGACAATATATGTGTGGGAGTTCCCACAACACCCAGAGACTACTGGTGAGCAGCCTCAGCAGCTGCAAAAGTAAGAGATAACCTTAGAGATGACATCCTGTGTTAACCTTAACACAGGATGTAAGACTTAACATCCTGTGGTAAACCTATGATAGCAAGGCCATTCAGTATGAAGAAGTGACAATTAGATTGTATGCTTTGCTAACAAAAGAAAAGAAAGAGAATAAAACAGAAAACATGATAAAGAAAAAACAGCTTTTGATTCAAAACCAGTCCCTTTTCCAAGAAGCCATATTCCTTTTGAATTGGTCAAAGCAAAATAAGAATGTGGTACCAATAAAAATGTTACATGTATGAATATACCAAAATATGTGGATCACCTTCAGTCTTGATAAAAGTGGTAAGACAAAGTGAGATATCAGAATAAAAGGTAAATGGTGTAGAAAGCTCAAAGCAGCACTTGATCATTATAAATTGCCTTTAGAAAATTCAAACACTTGAGTTCCTAAGAGACAAGCAATACTATTACAAGTGGTTGCCTGAGTACCAGCAGAGAGTCAACAGGCTGAAACAAGAAGGTACCACGATAACGAAGTGGGAGTACTGCCAGTTTAGATTAAGGGGACGAAACAGCATAGAACAGAGTAGAGATAGTGGAGGAATGAGGAATTTTTAATAGAGAGGCTGCATCTACTAATATCAGGAATCGTTCAGACATGGACTTGCTACACAGACCAAAGCTTCTAGGTTATATGGAAAGAAGCTAAAAATCTGTCAGAGCAACATTAAAATAAAAGAAAGTATCTTCAACATGCTAATTCTTGTTCTAGGTTTATTTATACATTACTGTCATAATAAGAGATATTTTCACAACAGGATTCAGGTTTATATCATGTCCATGAACTCCCCACTAAGTATGGGGAATTTTGACAATATTTAATGCTTCTACCAGAAAACAAATTCTACAAACAGAAAAACGGTTGGTATGCAATTTAGACTCGTGTTTGGCAGCAGACTGAAAGTATACATCATGTGCCATCCAGACAGATTTGGTAAAGTGGACAGGAGGAACACAGCTGTAAAAAATGAATTATTAAGCAAAACAGATAAAATTAAATGCTTTCCATCTTTTAAAGTCCATTAGAATGATGACTGAAACAATTATGAACAACTCAATTTACTGCTGTGCAGCGTCTCATAACAAAATTTCAGGATGGAAAAACTAAAACTGATTTAACACCAAGAGTGATTTCAGATCACAGAAAGAACACAGACCACTTAAGTACTTTCTAGAGAATAAGTGTCCATCTTTATACTTAAAATACCTTAAATATAAGATATGTTTTAGCTATTTACAAGTCAGCTGAAAATTCAGCCAGGACAATATAAATTATTTTGTTTCACATTTGTTTCATGAATGTGACCTTTTAAATTGCAATCACTTGTGCTACCTTATGGGACTTTTTTCAAATTATGCAAATTCCTGGACGTACTGCTCTTAAACATGGAACTGGTACAGCTGTTCACCATCTACCAGTTGAACATTTACTGGTAAGTTGTCAATTCTGTAGACCCAGAGCTACTAAGCTTCTCTGAGAACAAGGATCTCTTACAATTTTCCCAGCTTGAGCCTTCCTATAGTCACCTGCATGTAAAATGAGTGCTGCATGGCAACAAAGAAATGTTGGGAAGTGTTCCTCTAGGAGTAAGTAAAAACACACTGATATTTGGCAAATATGGATGACAGCCAGGACTTAGCATACTGTCAACCAAAACAAGTCTGCCTAGCTGAAAATGAAGACAGGCTTCAAGGTCACAAATAAGCTGGAGTAAGAAGAATGTGAAAAAGATGTAGGAGAGTCTACATCAACAATGATGTCTGATTTACAGTATCAAGCAAACACAGAATGAGAGATCATCTGCTACCAGCTTCTGTATGATTGTCTTGTTCACATTTGAAACAGCTATTGGGCACACTGGATGCAAGGCTCTTCTACACTGTGAACTTTTGAAAGGAGTTGGGATTTTTTCTCTTAACACTAGGTATTATCAGGCCTATTACTGAAAATGATCTTCCTAGAGTGGTCCCCTTTGAGAAAGCAGCAGCATGCAGGTTGCATTTCAAGTGTCTGTTGTGATATTTTAATTTGGATGGTTTATAATGTAGAAAAAAAAGGAAAAAAACAAACAAACAAACCAATCATCTCCAAATCTGAAACCTGAACCAGTACAAATAAATCACAATTGTCAAACACTAAACAATTGGTAGTGTATTAAAGGTAAGGAATTTAATCATAGTACCAGCACCAGTTAGAAATAACTCTTGTGGAATATGTGATGTCAGTTGTAAAATGTCACAGATATCTTTACAGTTTAGCCACTGGGGATATAAGTTCTACTAGCAAGTCCATCTCCTGTAACACAGCTAAGCCAAATGAATAATAATATGGAAGCTTGATTCTGGTTATAGTTATTGTAAAGTTAAGTACTGGTAGATCCAATACAGATACAGAGAAGCTACACAAAAAAAAGGCATAAATACTACTTTTCCTCTGCAGAAAATAGGAAATATTCAGACCAGTAATAAAAAAACCCTGCAAACTTAGAATAAAAGTTATCATTTTATTAGAACTGACATGGCTACAAAACCATTCAACTATTACACATGGTAAATGTTCTATCTTCATTACTAAAATATTTTTAACAGACATTTAGTGTATACAGGTAAATTCAAAATAAGCATATAAAGCTATGCCTTTACATAGAAGCATGTATTACAGTTGAGTCAATTTTAGCAACTTTTGCTCTAGGGAGGCTATGTCAAAAAAGGGGGTTTGTATTTCTATCAAGTTTCCAGAACTGGAAGTTTCTCTCATGGGAGTTCATTTAAAATGTTCACCTAGTTCTTATACCAGCGTTCCTCATTGTTAATAATCTGACTTTCATTATACTTCAATGCAAACTGGCTGTCATTTTTAACAGACAAGCAAATAAAATCCAGAAAATGCAGCTAATGAAAATGTCAAGAGGGCACAGTTGAAATATGCAGACCATGCAGGTTTCTTTTTTAATAAGTGTAATTTTTCTAGCACTTGGCATGTTCTAAGCATAACTCTAGCTAACCTGCAAATCTCAACATACAAAACATTGTCCTAGAGATTGCATTGCATTAGGAAACAAAAGTCAAGCAAAAAATAAAATAAATAAATAAGAAAATTCTCACAGTCACCTTCTGATCATGATGAGGGTACTTTTTGTTAAAATTAACTTGCCAAAATTACATTTTTACAGGGTCATGGGCACAAGGACTACACTTATCATTTTGTACTCTTCTCCAAGACCAAACTCCTCTTCTGTCAGTGGATGCTGAACTTCATTTCAACCTGGGGCAAGGTCTGAGATGAGCTCAAGGAGCAATGATGCCTGTGGATGAAATACAGAACGTCATTCCACGTTTGTTCTTCAAAGAGTTTCACACGAGCCTGGTGATGGATGAGACATTATTATCGGTCATTAGAAAGAACTCTAACCACAGCTCTGACATTGGAAGCAATGCCCTATGTAGCCAGGCTGGAGGTGGAAAGTCTGGCTCATCACGCACGGCTGCTGCTCAGCTTTCCCCCGGGAGTGTCCCCGCCGCAGCTCGGGCTCTGGGACACCGTGTGTGACACGCGTGAGCGACTGCTGCCAGGTGAGGGGGCGTGCAGAGAGCATGGTAATGACACCAGCAATCAAAGAGAGGAACTCGTGTCCCTTACCTTGAACCCACGCACACACATCAGCCATCTAAAGACACAACTTCACACATGGCTTTGCTGCGTCTCCCAGCACCCACAAAGCAGCGGAGCCACGAGTGTCACAGCCCCACGTGCTTACAGCACCACTGACACTGACTCCTTGTGCCGGGAGCCGTGCGGGCACCACTGACACTGACTCCTTGTGNACGTGACGCGGCCGCGCTGAGGCGACGCGCGCGGGCAGGGCCGCCATGGCCGCCGTGGCGTGCTCGTCCCGCATCGTGGCGGGCGGCGACGAGGACAGCGACACCGATGACGGCGATTGGGACATTGGCGCCGTGCGGCAGGAGCCGCAGGTGGGGCTGAGCCTCCCTGCACCGGGGGCCCGCCAGCCGTGGCCGGGCGGTGTCGGGGTGGGGGGCGGCCTCGGCGAGGGGAGCGGAGCGCGGTGGGTCCCGGGGCAAGGTGCGGCTGGTGCTTCCTCTTCGGCTGTTTCCTACCACGGAATGCTGGTGTATCCTTAATCCAGTAAATGAAACCTGAATTGTAGGTGGTTATCTTATTACCAAAACCTTTAAGGTTTATTTAAAGGCTCTTTCTCCCCTTAAGTAGCAGACCATAGTCCCAATGATGTTGCAGCATTAGAGTAAACTTGAAAGTGGCTGGGGGTCTGTAAAGCTGTTTTATATCTCTTGAGACTGTTTCTTGCTAACTTGAAGATTTCAGTTGTTTTATTGCATGTAACAGGTGTGAAGTATCCATCAGTGTGATATAGATTCTGTGAGGGTTTTTTAATGTGAGTTTGTCTCATGACAAGAATTAAAAAATGGAAGTAAAACTGAATTCTTGAAGTCTTAGCTAAAGATTATAGCCAGTGTTTAAGGCCTTGATCTTTAAATAGATGTATCTATCCAAAGATGTGTGTTGCTTGAAAATTGTTGTCTGAGTAGAATAAAAATAGGGCTAAATTGTTCTATTGGCTGTTTCGCACCTTTGGTTCTCTAGACACTTGTTAGTCTTTACAAAAGTTATTGGAAAGATGGGCTACAACGTGCTGTAAAAATTGTATATTTCTAAGTTATAATTTTGGAAGTTAAAAGCTTATGATAAAAGACAACTTCATTTCATGCCCATTTCTGTCTCTAAGGAAACTAGTGAATAATCAATCCTCTGCTTACCAGTGTATGTAAATATTTTGTACACTTGATATAGCTCCAGCAGCAATCTTCAGCTGCATCTGCAGCTTTAATAGAGAACAAATCTATGATGCTTTTGAAAACAACTTCATTTGGGCAGCTGTCTGATGCATAGTCTTTTGATCAGTGCTTTTTTCATTCAGAATGTTTATGATGCAGCACTACAAATGCCTCTGTCACCACAGAATTAGGGTGGCAGAGGAACTATAACCCTTCAGAGCAGTGGACTTGTGCTATTTGGCCAGACAGCTAGTCACTGAGATCTCTTGACTCAGGTTCAGACTTTCACATCTGATAGTTGTATTTTTTAATGTACTTCACAACATGTGAAATGTACAAGAAAAAATAAAGGCACGTGAGTGCATTGCTAAGTTTTTCAAGTGTCATAAGATGAGAAAGAATCTTAATTGAAATCAAATTATGGTAAGTAAAATTGAGAACAGCGTGGGAGAATAGCAGGTCTGTTGAGAAAGGAGGTATTTCCATTTTCAGAGAATGGAACCTCTCAGAAAAATTGATTTTAAAACTTAGGCTTTACAGTAGAGCAGTGAACAGATCTACAGAGATGGAAGAGCATTTTCCCCTCTTCTTCTGTGCTATATCCTTTCAGAGATTATTAGTGCTTTTGTACTGACACCAAACTATATTGTTTTTGCCTTGAAATAGTCTCCAGATTTTGACTTAATTTTTCTGTTTATGAAGCAGTTGGATCAAATGTTGCAGATGGACAAGAATGAGGCATTAAAGAAGGCTCTGTTTCGTGGTGATGTGTCATTAATTGAAGAACTCTTAAACTCAGGTGGGGAAAGTTGTTTACAGAGTTGGATATTTTTTATTGAACTCAGCAAGAATACTAAACTTTCTCATTTAAAACAAGACTTTATATCCTTTACTGAAATATTCCCCTATTCCTACATGCACTCAATACACTATTTTGAAAGATTACATTACTTTTTCAGTGACTCAGATTCAGTATTCCAGCACGTTCCTTCTAATTCATATTTCTTTTGTCAGTCAGGAGCCCTGAAAATTTGGATAGCTATAATGTTTGAACTATGAAATAAGGTGTTTCTTTGTTTTCAGATGCATCTTTAATATGCAAATAGCAATTGCAAACACTGGATCAGAGGTGATTTAATCTGTGGGGGAGAATTCAGTGGGTGGTCTTGCATGTTGAAGGTTGTATAGCATGGGATAAGGAGGGGAGGCTAGCCTTTTTTATTTTAATGTTCCCCAAGTTTGGAAATTCCTTTTCCTTTTTTTTTTTTTCTTCCCCTTCACAGCACTGTTAGCGTCTGGTATGTGCCCTGTGTAATACTGCTGTCTTGGCAACATCAGCTGAACAAATACTTTGTGATTCTGAAAGGTCTAACAGGCTTTTTGTGGCATTTGTCACTAAAAAGTAGTCTGTTTAACACTACAGAACAGGGAAAAAGCCTTTTTCCCTGTTCTGTTACTCAGTATTTGTTTTTAATGTGTTTGTTAATCAGTGTTAGTAAGATTGGATCACTTGTTGAAGCATCCAGAGCAATCAGAAACTGCATAGCTGAGTTGACCTGCCTAGTGATAATTGTCAGGAAGTTCTGCTTCAGCAAGCAAGGAGAATATAGTAACCAAGAGCTTGTTCTCTGAGGAAAATATGTCTTAGGGAAGAAAGTAGTTTCTTGGTTAGCAATAGGCTTTTCTGAGTTTTGAAACAATGACATTATTTGCCCTTTTAGAAGCCAACTGTTGGTCACCACAATGGGGAATGGTTTTCTTTTTAAATTAAACAAAACTGCTGCAGGGACTGAAACACAAGAAGTGCAGTACAAGTATGAAATACATCTGTCTTGCTTTGAGAAAACATATTCTTATTTATGGGTAGAGTTTTAGTGATTTCTGTGCATCAGATTGCTTAACTGTTTTGCTACACTGTCCATTTTAAATTGTATTGCAGTCAAATAGCAGAAGTTTACTGTCTGCTGATGCCTGCTACACAGTGGACAATATTGTGCTGTTGGAAGATGATAATAGGTTTCTCTAAGAGCATAGGTTCAGGCCAAGGATTCGTGTAGTCTGGTTTCCTGTCTCCTGAAATTAATAAGGCAGTATTATAAAAGAATATGTAATGTCCTTGAAGTGGGATCAACAGCAATTTCTGACCCATCCAGTACTGTTCTGCAAAGCAGTAGAACACTGTCTATTATGGAGGTCTTTCTGAAGAAAGGTGACATTGTACTTCAGGGGATCTGTGCTCAGATTAAATCTTTGCCTCCAGAAATACCTTTAGAATATGTTTGGTAGAGCTTGGAAGCTCACTACCAGTAGTCAGCCAGACTCAAGGTTTGTGTTGGAAGTGGATTTCCTAGCAACAGCTGGGGCTGTTCCTTCAGGTAGAGTGAGACTGTGTTGTCTTCTGGTTTGGTTAGATGTTGCTTTAGTGCTTTTGATGCTGAAGCAGTTTTACAGAGCTTTAGGAGATGGACAAGCACAATGTTTTTCCTTACCACTTTGGTTAAATGGCACCTTAGGAAAAGTTTCTGAAGTACACGTCACAAAAAGTAGTGCAAGCAAGTAGCACCTTCAAAGATGGTTTGGGCATTTTGGTTTGCTTTAGGAATAAAATACTTAACACCATGTAATTCATGTGTTCCATTTCCTAAAATGGAATTAAAAGTTATGATCTTATGAGAGTTTAGGCTGATTAAAGATGTAAATACAGTCAAATGCTCCATTTTCCTTCAATGGTTTGTTCTACTTATATCTTTGAATGAGTGTTGAACTCATCTTTTGTGAGCCAGTTCAGGGAATTAAAAGTAGTTAGTAAACAACAGGAATGGGTGGGTGCCTAGTGTGTGAGAATAATTTTTCTGCTAGTTTAGGACTCTGAACCTTGAGACAGGGGACCATCATTGCTGGCCCAGCTGAGGGAGACATCAGCAGCTCTGATATGTCTCAGCTTTAAGGTTGTGTGGGAACAGACCTAAGTGCAGACAGACCTAAATCAGTACTTCTGCTAGAGAAAATCTTTATGTGGTTTCTGCTGTAGAATTTGTCTGTGGCCAGAATGTGTTTCTCCACTTTATTGCTTAAACAGTAAGATGTTTATCAGTAACTCAGATTGTAAAGAAGAATTGTTGCATCTGGTTTGTCTTCTAGCTGTAATTTGTGGAGCCATGTTGCTGAAAAGCTCCTCTGCTCATGCCTACAGAGGAACACAGATAATGGCAGGTGTGGGAGCCCAAATAATGTCAGGCCCATCATGAAAGCCAATAGCCTACTCTGCAGTCTCAGAGAAGCAAAGACCACGTGCAGGCAAATTACAGACTCGGAGCAAGGGACAAAAGGTCTTTGTGCCAGGGGGCCAAGCAACTGTAGAGACAGGGGTGAGTGAAAGCTGTGCTGGTCACAGGAGTGGGACCAGAGGACAGAGGTCCATGTGTCTGTGATGCCAGCAGCTGGAGGGGATGGATGACAGGATGATACCAGTGCTGCTGTGTTCCTAAGAGTGCTGTGCTTGTCTGTGGTGGTCACTGTGGCCAGTGGGGTCTGTGTGTGTGCCTGCTGGGAGTACACACTCAGCACTGGTATGGGTTGGACCTGTGGCTCTGGAGTGCAGCAGCATTGCTTCTCTCTAGCTGTTGGATCTTGCCTAATTTTTCACTAAAAGCTTCTTTTCTGGGCTTCACTGTTTTCTCAAGGAGAAAATCTCAAGGGTTTCTCAAGGGCCATTTTAAATGCTGAACTAACACTGCTTACTTCAGTAACAGTTCATTTATTGAGAGTGATAATCTAATTGAATAGTCATCAAGGTGAGATATTTCTGGTTCATTCAACAGCTCCTATAACCAAGAAGCCACGTGACTGTTCTTGTTTCAGTTGTCCTTTCTTTGTCTTCCTCTGGGATTACAGTTTGTTTGCATTGGGCCTTTCACAATAAGTGAAAGGCAGTCACTACCAAGATGGTAGGAGACCATGCAGGACAAGCAACATATTGCTGAATAGACCATTTTACTTCTAGAACTTGGAAAAAGCACCAGCATCATGGCAGATACTGGCTGCTGTACATGTAAAGAAAACATTGATGAAAATGCCTTCTCAAGTGTTTTAATAAGTCTATATATAAACTGCCAAATAGATCATTTGTCACTGTTGTTCTGATGTGTATTGAAGTGAAAAGCTCTAGATAGAAGGTGTAGTCACATGGACTTCTTTTCTTCTTATGAGGAAAAAGAGACTTTTTAAGGCTGACACTCTGACAGTTTTTGGGTATTTTTTTCTTACTAATATTACTTCAGTGGGCTATTGAATATCAGACTTGCTAAATTCTTGAAGTGACTTACAAGGAAGTTCTGGTATGTCTACTAAAGGACATTTGCTGGCTTCCCTTGTAGAGCTTCTGTGAGCTTCAATGAAAAGTTTTGTACACTGCAGACAGGCCAGTGTGCTGTGACATTAACTGCAGCTAGAATCTGTACATTGCTAAGGAGATTTGATTGTAAATTCCATGGCTTGCAGGTGTTAGAATGCTTCAACACATGGCTTTCATTGAATTGATACCTCTATTGATTCTTCAATTCCAGTGATCTTAAGAAATTAAAGAATCAATCCAAGAGCAGTGACCTGTTAGTCTCTCAGCTTTCCTGACTTTATATTGCTGCACTGAACACATCTTTGACGTATTTCCAAGACAGGGAAAGTACACATTTGGCATGGAAAAGTATGCATGTAGCTTAACTGTCACAAATTTCTTAGGATAGTTTGGGGGTTTAGGAGTGTTTTTTCCTAAAAAAATATTTTTTAGGAAAATATTTTGATTATCCATGGTCACTGTAGGACTAATATGGAACCAGCTGATGGAAACTTTTCTTGAGGAAGTAATATTTGTTGAAGGAGTGAAAAATGCATATTTTTTTTATTAGAAAGGTTTTTATTAGAAAGTTGTCAGATGAGTATCTCGGTGTGGTACTTGGTTCTTGGTGCATTTGGAAGGGCTGGGCTGTCTGACAGGCATGCTTCTAGCCATTTCAGCAATTCTGGCTGTTTTTAAGAGTAACAGGCTGTTCTGGTGATTGTGTTCGAAGCTTGCATTGTTTCTTGTTTTTTTGAGATAATGTTTTGTTAGTACCAAACACAAGTCTGCTAGCTAAGTGTCTTGCAGGACAGAGAATGAAAGGAGCTGTGAAGCAGGAAACCCTAGATGTTGTGATCCTAATTGGCTGACAAGCAGTTTGCTTCCACAGCAGTCTTCTTGGCTTAGCAAGAGTCAATTCTTTTCATTTTGACACAGAAGTAGAAAAAACAGATTTTGTATGCTTACATGAAATTACTTTTGCAGCTACATGTTTGAGATTTTTAATGTATTCTTTCTGTGATACTTAACTCCTTGGGTTGAGAACTGGGCTACATTGGTGTCAGCTTTAGAAGTTGTTTTCTGGTGTTCTAAATAAAGATATGTTAAGTAAAAGAAAATGCCATGAGAGATTTCTCTCCCTTGTACTAAATGGAAAACAGTATTTAATCTTTGTAATGTTACATATTGAGAGTAAGTTTTATGCAAAGCATGTTTGTTGTGATGCAGTTTCATGATTTTCATTTCCTAAATTTGGGCAGGTATCAGCATAGAAACTAGCTTTCAGTTTGGATGGACTCCCCTGATGTGTGCAGCCAGCGTGGCGAACTTTGCAGTGGTGCGTCTTCTTCTGGACAGAGGTGCTAATGCTTGTTTTGAAATAGGTAAGATGGGAATGACAAATACTGGCTGATAATGCTCAGTACCAGACATTATCCCTATCCCTATTCTCTTGTTTACATGTGTAGGGAAAAAAAATCAGATGTTCACAGTGGAACTGAGACCCACTGTACCTTTCACAGTTTTGTAAAGTAAAAGTTTTAAAGTAAAAATTGTGTTCTTGTAATTGATCTGGAATCGTTTGATGTGTTTTCTTGTTCTTTCTCCATTCCACTTCCCCACATGTCCCAAATCCCAAGTACTTTTTAAAAAAGTGTTTGGAAGTACTTGCTCAAAAAGTGTAGTATAAAGTTTTTCGGGTAAACTTACTGTATTTGATCTTGTTATGAACTATTCTGTATGTGCAGAAACCAGATAATATCTCAAACAACATGAATAGCTTTCCAGTTCATGGGAAATTAATATGGGCTTCTCTGAAACCTAGAGTACAGTTTTTCTATTTTCTATTAAGAAAACTGTTCTTCAGTTGCTAGAGCACCTTTTTCTGCAAGAGTTCAGTGTAGTTTCTTAGTAGTATCAGTTCTTCTGTCAATTTTAGTGGCCTAATAATAATAACACTTTTTCTGCTTAAATTGTGGTTATTTTCGATCTCTTCCATTGCACTGGAATATTTGTCCCACAGAACTGCCAAGTACAGAGCAGTTATCATATTTTCCAGTAACTTGCCAGTATTTGCAGTAGTAGTAGACTGAAATGCAGATGGTGCAAATCTGGCTCTGAAAATTTTCTCTAACCTCTTAGCAGTTGATCAGAGTAGGAGATTAGAGTAGATTGCCTACACCAGGAGCAATCATGCCTTCTTCTAGTCATGGTCCTTGTAGCCAGTTTCAGAGACCTTCTTTGTGCCTACAGCTTGTACCTGTTCCTTGTTTATGGCTGTAGAAAGCATAAATAGGGCAAAAACTGCTATGAGCAATAGTTTAGGCTCACCAGGTAACCAAATGCATGGCATTTTTTTCATTTGTGTGATCTGTCTTTGCCCAAAGTGGCACCTTTGTGGACCAAGTTTCTTGGCTTGTTTCCGTGTTAGACTGTGTAGGGAAACTGTAACTAGGGCACGTGGGCAGCAGAGTACAGTCCAGCCAGGAGCAGTCTCATAAGTCATTGATTTGGGTCAGGCCACCTATGTTCAGTAAAGCTGTGCTGTCCTAAGGGGGTACTAAATCTCAGCAGCCCTCCTGCTATTTTTTACGTCAGCAGGCAATCATATAAGTGATCCTATAATAATTACCCTTTAATGCTTATAATCCTGATGAACAGCTATCCTCTTAATCACCTTGGGTCACTCTTCAGTCGTTCTTTGTAACTAGTTACTTAATTTTACCCATTTTGGTAGTTGACAAGAACTAATGTATCATTCACTGTGTGATGGCTTCAAAATTTTGCATCCTTGAGGAATAATTTTGCCAGAACTACTGGAATTTTTGTCTAGCCGGGACATAAACTTATCTTTTTTGTAATCTTTTAGCAGTTATTCTCTGTAAAAGATAAATCTATGTATTCTAAGGTATTTGTTCCCTTTCATCTCTTGCTCACATGTATGAGCTATAGGTAGGCTAACAGAAATTCCCTACTTACTCTTTATCACTGCCTGAGTTAATGAATACAAATACTACTGCAGGTTCCTCCCAAATACCATTCCCAGATTGACACTGCTTTATTTAAAGTCCTTCCATTTTTTCATTCATGTTCTAGTTGATAATCAGGTTAAACATTTTGAGTAAAAATTTGTCAGCATATCAAGTAATTTCTACATGAGTCAGTTGAAATTAAAAGATGGTATATTAAAAAACCAATGAATTTAAATGCAGAACTAAGTTTTAGAGGTGAAAGACAAGAAGTGGCGAGAACAGTGGGGGTAACATACACAACAAACTTTTCATGTTTAAATATAATGAAATCTGACCTCATTGAAGAATGAAAATGTTAATTATACACCGTCTTAAAATTTCTACAAGAAAATTAGAAAACATATTGTAACATTTGATAGGATATTAAGTAGGTGCAGCTAATACTATACTTCTTAAATGGATGAAGGCATGTTGCAACTTGTGAACAAGTTTGTGCAATGAACAAAATGGGCAGTTACTCAAAAGGCAGTCTTCTAAATGACACTGGGGCCAGTTCTGGTCTTTGAGGTGTTATGTTACCCCTATGGAAACCATGGTAATCATGGGAAAGGAGGTCTCCTGTGTTCTGTGGGCAAACAGCAGTTGTACAGTTTTGATTTGTGAGCCAAGGTGTGTGTAACACCCAGCTGGTTTCAGAGCTGGAGAGGTAAATACATTTGCATTCCTATGGACTGTGTAGATGCTCTTTAAATCCACAAATAAACCAATACTTTTAAGACTTCTCCTGCCACTACTGGGCCATAGTAAGTTAATAAATTTAGTTCTTCATCCTTAAGGCCTATCATGAAGCCCTTTTGCTTCAGGTATCTTTTATATGGGCCTCTGTTCTCCCCAGAATTGATGTCATTATGTGTTAATAATATACTTCAAGTACCTTTTTCTATCCATTGCAGCTGTTACTTCCATTTACTGGAGGGGAGAAACAAGGAGTGAATCTACTTGTGTGGAATGTGTTTTGAGAAATGAGCATCGATAAGCTCCTGTTAAGTTCCTGTTGTAGCTTTGGGGTACTTGCAAGGTGTTCTAAATTTCAGTAGGAATAGATGCTTTTTCCTGTGATTCACTCTCATCTTTCCAAGTATCTCCTCAGGTTGCCTTTGTCTTACCTGATCATTGTAGTGATTTTCACAGGCAGGAAAACAAGATTGTTAGCATTTTCCAGAGCTTCGTAGAGTATCAAAACCTCAGTAGCACCTCTAGTAAATATAAAGACTTTTAAAGGAGCTTCTGCATTAGTGTGGTATTTACATTTACGTATGTAATTCTCTAACTGCAAATTTCCAAACAGAAAAATACACTGTGTTGATGGCAGCATGTACTGCACAAGCTTCAGAGGAGAACATCTTGAACACTGTCGAACTGCTTCTATCAAGGAATGCTGACCCTAACCTTACTTGCAGGTATTGAAAACCCCACATCTGTGAATACAGTAAAATTTAATATTATTATACAGAGATGTGGTTATAGACATAGCTGTTGGTGGTGGTTAAGGTGAAGGTAATAATTTTGTATAATTTCACTGCTGTTTGTATAAGAAAAGTTTAGTACCCAGATACTTACACCTATTAGTACAATTGTTAATCTGAGTAAATAAGACTGTGATCAGCTTTGTCAAATTGTAAGTTTGTTCTTCAGCTGAACAAAATAACAATTTATCTTAATTATTCACTTGACTGAAGTATAAGGGCAAGAAATATATTCTCTGCCTTTCCTAAATCATATTACATCTTCTGCATAGGGATGGAAGTTAAATCAATTCATTCTTTATTCAAATTCATATCCTACTTTTGAACTTTTTGTGGATATCTGGCTATATTTTTTTCACAGAGTGCTTCCTGTGGAAACCAAAATTCTATAAATAAAATAAATTTATTCCACTGCAATCTGGAATAATTTCAAGAGATTAAGCTCCTTTTAGAAACAAGTAATAGTGTCCTTCTTCAATTACAGCTTTGTGTCTCAGCAGTTTGAAGCAGTGCATTGTGACATGTCTGTAGTTACACAGTCTGATGAAATGTTTCATTTTACATCAAAAAGAAATAAATTCTGGACTGACCCCAGGATAAACTTATCTTGCCTCTGCTAAAAAAAATACTGTATAGGTGAACTGTTTTTTCATCAAATAGAATTTTTTTATACCATACTTCTTTTATCACGTTACCTGTGATATATAGACTGAGTAGCTCTCTAAAAATAATAGAATTGAAGGCCTTTGGTTTTCCATAGTAGAATTCAATGACTCAAGGCCCTGAACCTTGCTATGTGCATAGTACTAATCAACAAGGAGGAAAGAGTTCTGCTGA
This sequence comes from Thryothorus ludovicianus, assembly GCA_013397245.1. Classification (NCBI taxonomy): domain Eukaryota; kingdom Metazoa; phylum Chordata; class Aves; order Passeriformes; family Certhiidae; genus Thryothorus; species Thryothorus ludovicianus. The sequence continues at coordinate 388,210 of VZTB01006393.1, forward strand.
AGTGCAGCTCATATCTAATAGCAAATTTAAATGCTGTTCTTTTATCCTTATCAGAGAGACTAGAAATTGTTCATGAGAGAAGAGAAAGCTACATATTCTGAGATAATTCTTGTCAGAGAGCTAGAGGTTAGAATAAGCATCCTGCTGTAAAAAATAGGGGAAGTCTTTGCATTATTAACTTTGTCTTGGGTGTTGGAAATGTGAGAGTGCAGAGTTGCAGGTTTGCTTTTGGCTAAATTTTGTGGAGAAAAGAGTGTGAATGCTGACACAAGAGGCAGGAATGCTTAGTTTTAAATTTTATTTAGAAACTTAGAGTATGTTTTGCATGGTTGATCTTCATATACAAATATTTATTTGCTATCTTTTTGTGTCCTTAGACCTTGTGCTAACATGAGTTATTCATGCATCCAGCAGATATGGTTGTGGCTTTTTCACTTTTGCAGTAGTAATTTTTCTCAAATGCAAAGATAAATTAAGAGACAATCAGAAATGTGATATTTGAGCTAAGTAAAAGCAGAGGCTTGAAAAACCCAGACCTTATGTCAAACCTTTGAGCTGCCTTTATGCCTTTCCAGTATTTGACATCAGTGCATGCCTCTCCATTGTTGGGTCTGCTCAGGCAACAGCTGCTGTTTCTCATAGACTTCTTGCTCTGTGTTCAGAAGTGAAAGTAAAACACAGTAAGCTGCCTTATGTGATGGTAAGGGGTCAAACATCCCCTCTCTGTGGCACTGCAGTCCCATTTCACCTGTTTCATTAGAGCAAGCAGGATGTTCTGTGGGAGTGGTCAGAACTGTCAGTGAATTGAGATTATTGTGAAAGTACTTCCTGTGTGATCAGCTTACCACAGGTAAAGAACTAAGGGTCTCATTATTTGGCTTTCTCTGCATGTAAGAACCAGAATGATTCTAGGAAGCTTCTCTTTTGTCCACCAGCCACTGGAATTGTGTGAATGCAAAGCAGAATACTTAAACCTTCATGTAAGGCAGGGTTTAATGTTTATCCTTGCTCTGTTGCACCATCAGGGAAACCAATAGGCTCTTTCATTTCATGTCATCTGGAGGTGGTACACAGAAACATGGAGGGAGTGGGTCTAATTTATTAAATGTATGTAGAGTGGGGAAGAACTAGTGGGAAAGAAACTCGTTTTTGAAATGCAAAGAAAGAAGGTGAGTTTAGGAATGGGTAGGTAGATGGTTTCTTTGCAAGGGGATATGGTTCTGAAAGTATTCAGTAGCATAACATAGGATATTTTTGCTAAATCAGAATTGGAAACTGATTACTGGTGGCTGTAAAAACAGTTTTGTTGATGAGATGTAGTGTATCAAAGCACAAGTGGTAGCTAAAGGGTTTTGAAAGTCAAACAAGTGGAGTAATGGCCAGGTGAAACAAGAAGGCATTGTAAGACCTGCTCTGAATAGCCATTGTAGAGCTACTCTAGCCTGAATGCTTCATTTAAGTGAGTGCTACCTTGAGAAATTTGTTCTGCTTATCTCATGTCATTCACCTTCCTCTTGCTCCAAAAATATAAATTATATACTTTATCCCTTTGTAAGGCCTGGAAATCTTTAAGTAGTGTTTTTTAAAAACCATTTTTAACTTGCAGTGCTTTCCTTACGTTATATTAAGCTATGTTCTTCCAGTATTACTTGCTTTATAGGGTTTCCCACTTCATCACTAAATCCGATTAAGCCAGAAAATGGGCAAATAGATTATCTCCTGCTGCTGTGAGCACACTGTTGCCACTTAATTTCTCAGTTCCAGGCTTAATGTGCAGCAGTGGGGTGGGGAAGCTGGCTCCAAAAGCTTCTGAAGATGCTTCCTGTTTATCTGAAGCATTGTTCATTTTACAGATCAATAGACTAAAATAGTGTCTAGCAGCATCATTTCCTTGCTTTGGGATCTCAATAAGAAAAGATTGAGACTAAACTAGGTTAAATTGATTTCTACCTGCTGTATTTTTTCTAGTATTATTGATACACTAGTCTAGTTAATAAACACATACCCAGTTATGAGACTTAATGTAAAACTTGTCAAGACCACTAACCTGAAGTACTGAATTTTCTATAGATGTCTCCCTAGTGGAAAGAAACCTGTGTGTAAATAGGAGATACCTCCCCTCCTTCCTCTTAGGAGATTTTCCAGGAAGGTGAGGTTTGTCTTGCTTGAGATCATGATCCCAAACATAAGCATGTTCATTTGTCAAGCGTGGTGAATTCTGCACCACAGATTCAGTTTAGTGACAGCTATTCAATACGTTTTTGAGGCAGAGGCTGCTCGTCCAGGAGATAAAACTTTACCACCAGTTCTGTGGTAAAGATTATCCAGGATGGGAGCCTTCAGGGTAGCAGGTCTGTTCTACTCACCTTGTCTTGTGATGTAAACTTTGCACCATTTTTTCCACAAGGTGAACTGAGCCTGTAAGACCTTCTGATTGTGTCTTTGTGTACATGACCTGTACAAAGTTTTGGATGGCTCTAAAAACTGAAAAATCTTCTGTTTTTGTCTTTTTCCTCAGTCTTAGTAAAAACAGGGAGACTTAGAGCACAAAGCCGTTTCAGAGGATGTTTGCATTGGATATTAGGACAAAGTTCTACTGCCAGAGGGGTAGTTGAGCATGAGAACAGACTCCCCAGGGAAATAGGCATAGCACCAAGATTGACAGAGCTCAAGAGGCATTTGGACAATGCTCTCAACCATGATTTTTGGGTTTATCATGTCCAGGGCCAGGAGTTTGGCTCTGTAATCCTTGTGGGTCCCTTCCAGCTCAGAATTTTCTGTGACTCTAAAGATAAAAATATATAAACAAACAAAAATCTCTCTTTATTTGCATGCGACCCTGCTTTTTATATAGGTACTGCAAAACTGGAAGCAAACATAGTTTGATGTTTAATTAATAAATTGCTTTTATGCCTTTAAAGATATTATTTATTTACTGACTATGACTTGACTATCATACTCAATATGGAAAACTCTCGTGTGGCAAATTGTACCATACAAAAGGACTTAATGGGTGTTTGGACAAGAAGGTCACCTGCAAGCCAGACTGCTGAAACACAGCAGTTGCTCAAAATGATGAAAGGATTCTCAATGATGATTATCACTATACTCTCTATGAACATTTTTAGATTGCACTAAGATTTACCAATACGTTCAGTTTCTCTTCAGCTGAAGCCGGAAGCAGTGGATTTGCCGTGTTAAAGCTCGCTGTTGTGGTTGTGGGAGTTCATTGCAGGGTTAGGAAAAACAAGGTTTGTTTTCCCCAGTGCTCTTGTCTCCCTCCTGTGGCCGTACCTGTAAGTGAACGCTGCTTTCATGGGGTGCAAATCTGTGCAGCAATGCATGTGTTTCTATCCTGGAACAACCTGTAGCCTTTGAAATTAAAACTCAAGCATTAAAATGGAGTGCTTGCAGTACTAATTGCACAATTATATTGATGGACCTTTTAAATGTTGTATTTATTGAGTTTTACTTGAAAATGGAGCTGTTTTTTTAGTGGCTTTAGTGTCACTGAGTTGTTGGGCTGATTTCAGCTATCATGCCTGCAGTACTGTACTGCTGTAACAACATCAAATTCTTTGGAGAAAAGACTGTTCTGTAGCCTCAGAGCTTTTGTTCAGTATTTTTCCTTTGAAAAAGCAAAGGTAATTGTGAAGTAGTATCAATTAAAAAAAAAAAGATTGATGGCAGGGGAAATGAAAATAAAATCAGGTGTGATTGGACTGTTTTTGCAGTCAGATGTAAATAGTAAATACTTCAAAGGTGATGGCATGGAAAGTATGTCAAAGGCTACTACTTAGCACTGAGAAGAAATAAGCATGGGAGTGAGTGTCCATGTTGGGCAAACAAGTTTGAATTTTGTTGCTACCATTTATTAGGTTATAATCAACTTCTGCTCATTTTTTAAAATACAGATTTCTGTATATGTCTCTGTATAGGTATCTCTATAGAGATAACGAGATTATATAGATATCAGTTATCAAATTGAAGATAGAGATTATAGTCTTTCTCTGTATTTATAGTTATCTTCATAGGTTCACAGGGTAATTCAGAAGGAGGAAGGAATTTCAGGAGGTTTCCAGTCCAACTTCTTTAAAGCTACATCTGCTGTAAAACTGGGCTAGGCTGCCATCTGGTCTTGAAATCCACTAAAGATGGAGACTAAAAAAACTTCTCTGAGCAGGCAGTTCCACTGGCATTTTCATGGTGAAATGTCTCCTCACATACAGTCAGAATTTCTGCTTTTGTAGTGTTGATGAACTAAGTTAGTTCTAGACTGATGCAAGTCTTTGCTTCATTGCCAATTTTCTTTATGTTGTTGGCTGTATGTGTTGAAGGTCTGGTTACCTTTCATTTTGCTTCTCTCTGTGTGATAGACCTTTTTCCCCTAGCAGAAGGTTGTTTGAAATTTGTAGTGTTACTGGACTTTATTCAGTACACTTTTAACTGTGTTTGCATAAGACAAAACATTGTCCTTATATGAATGATCAAAACCAAAGAAAGAAATGCAAAGCCTTAGTTCTAGGAATACTCTCTGGAAGGAGGCAGAAATTTTAAGAAAGTTGCTTTAAGGCATATGAATTTGGGGTTCCCTCTAGTGGTCGATGAATTTAGTATTAAGAAACCCAGTATTGGGAAGAACAATCCTTCCCTCTGGTATATCCTGGCAAAATAGAATAATCTTCAGAAAGCAGGTTTTTGACATGGAGCTATACATTACAAGCAATACATAATATTTTTCATGAAAAACTATTGCTTTTTAAAATACAATAAACTTTAATTAAACAACAATAGTTAAATATTTTACCTTAAATCTTACTATTTAGTAGCAACCAGAAACTCTGCAATCTTTTTCCTCCCATACTGCCTTTTTTTCCTTAATTCTGCAGTCTTATTCCACCAAAGAATGTGTCAGGCATCTGGAAAGATACTTTGCAGACAGAAGCTTTTGAGCAACATTTCACAATAGCTTTGTCTTGTAAGCACCTCTAGAAGCATAAGATCATGTCTTGGTTTGAGACAATTCAAATGAGAACATTTTGGAATGAGTCATCTCCTTTAAGCATTCCAAAAATCCCTTTCCATAATAATAATAGATGAAAGAGAAAAAAACAGTGGCAAAGATCAAGCAAGCAGAGATGGAAATACCACGCTGGGAAGGGCCCTAAGAAACCTTGCCTGAGAGCTTTTAAAAACTCCTGCATAGAAGCAACCTCCACACACACACAAAACATCCCCTGCTGCAGGGTCTTAAAAATACAGTAATGATTTCAGGGCACAGCTGATTATGGGATATGATGTCATTGCTGATCGGCCTAAGACAGATCAATAGACTGTGGTCCTCATGATTTTGGGATGTAAAAAACCAGAGTAATGGGAAGGATGGTGTCTAAGTACTCCTTAGCAAGTGGAAACAATAACCTGTGTAGGAAAGAAGATGTCAGTAGATACACTTCATAGAATCAGCAAGATTGGAAGAGACTTCCAAGGTCGTGCAGTCTGACCATCAACCTGGTACCACCATGACCACCCCTAAACTGTAGGCCAAGGGGCCACATCCAGACCCCTTCTGAGCACTTCCTGAGACAGTAACTCTGCCACCTCCCTGGACAACTGTTCCAATGGCTAACTGCTCATTCAGTGGGGAAAACAAAAAAATTTGATATCTAATCTAAACTGTCTCTGGTGTAACTTCTGTGAACAGAAGACAAAAATGGGATAAGGGGCAAAAATATTATGATTGTCTTTAGTTTTAGTATTTGAAAAGCTAAGATCTTCGCTATTATCTGAATGTGTTATTCCCTTGAGCATACCTGGCATGGAGGTGGTCCTGACTGTTAGTAAAGGTGTGCAGCCTCTGCTAGAGCCTCTGCAGACTTACTGCTCTGCACAGCAGTAAGAGCTGTATAATCTGTGATTCTTTTGCTTACACTGATTCTACCAGAGAGGGTTTTGCATTTATGAACATTGTTGTTTTTAATATTCTTTATCTTAAGTATTCCGTTGTGATTTACATCCTGCTCTTAATGAAACTGCTGTTTTTTCCAAACTTTGGATTGAAATTATTCTGCCTATAGAATGCATCACTTAGGCTGTGTCTTTTAAAAATAATTTTTTTAATGAAAATAGAAGTGTGCCGCATTTTCTTTCTTCTTCTTGTATTTTGATGTGCTTTATTTCACCTGGCACCTTTTCTTTCAGGAAACAAATGACTGCACTGATGTATGCAGCTAGAAAAGGCTATCCTCGGGTTGTTGCTTTTCTTGTTGCTCATGGTTCACACATAAATGCCCAAGATGAAAATGGATATACAGTAAGTGATTTATTTTGTGTGTTGTATTTAATGATAAAAAATTGAAGAAGTGTGTACCCACTGGCTTGTTTCAAAGTACAGCTGTCTGAGAAATATTCCTCAGAATTTTCTGCTTTAACACTGAGATCCTCTTGTGTTAATTGTCTTTGTCTCCATATCGAGCTGTGCTTTATAGATGGAAACTGTTGAGTTTTACTTCATATGTAAAATTGGTAAAACCAAGTTGTTCTTTGCAGGCATTAATATGGGCGGCACAGCATGGACATAAAAGTGTAATTTTGAAGTTACTTGAGCTAGGAGCTGACAAAAATCTACAGACCAAGGATGAAAAAACAGCAGCAGACCTAGCAAAAATGAGTAAACATTTAGAGGTACCCATTTCTCTTAGAACTGCAAATTTTGTGTTTTGTGTCAAAAACTTGCTAGTTGATTGTATAATTTTCTGTAGAAGTGTTACTTTAATAACTACATTATACCAGGTAGTTGAATTCTAGTGCTTTTGCATTTATTTTTATAACAGACTATTTTCTGTTATATCACAGCTTTTCACAGTGCTGTAAAGGCTCTATTGTAGTGTTTTGGAAACCTTTTTTCTTTATTCTTTCAGAATCATTGACTTTAGATGTATAACACAGACCCAGGGATTATTCGTGTTTGCAGTGTTGATATGAGAAGTAGAAAAATGTGTTAGTTTTTTTACCTATCTGCCACAGTATGTGAGAGAATGCAGGTATCAAACTGATTTGTATAGTTTCTCATTGAGTTTGGAAGTGAAAAGGCTAAAGGCAAAAAAACAGAGGAGTTGGTACTGGCCATTTTCAAAATCTTCAGAGTATGGTGTAAAATAATGTAAATTTGCCATCAGATCATGGAAAGAACAGCTGCTAATTACCAATTTGGAGAGCTACTGAGGACAACATGTATTCTCCTAAAATAAATGTGTTTACTACTGTTATCAGATGATACATGGTGGGTGAGTCAGACCATATTCCTGTGTATTTTGTTTTGAGTTGCTCTTACCAATGATGTGGCTTTTTACACTGGCTCTTCAAAAATGTGTAATTCACTCTTACAAATTGTAATTTACAGCTTCTTTTTCTTACTTGTTTTTTTTTTCCCTGCCAGACTCAAGGGCTAGGCAGGAGCAAAAATGATAACTATGCACAGAGCTGTCAGTGGAAGCTAGCAAGATCTGTGTCTGAGGCTCAGTGATCTGATAGCTCAGGTTACCCAAATGGATTACAAATGCTTTTTGCCTTTGATAAACAACTTGTTCAGCAGGTTGCAGCCATATAGTCTTATAACATGACTTTCTCTGACATGGAGGGAATACAGACTTGTCATACTTGAGAGATGGCTCTTGCCTCTTGACCTGAAGTCAAGACAGTAACTTTGACACAGTTAGTGCAAAGTCTTGCAGGTGGTATTGAGATATTTAATGGTCATGAGCTTCTTCCAGTTTAAGGGTCTGCTTTCAGGCTGTTGACAACCCAAGGAGCTGTCATGCAGAAAATGTCTACAGAAACTGTTTCTGGGAGGAAAAATATTTTTCTTTTGTATTATTCTGGAATTGACTGGGAGTTATTTTTCTTCCAAACAGCCTGTATGATGCTATGGTGATGTTTTAGGATTGTGACCTGAACAGTGTTGATGACACACCAGTGTTTAGCTATGGCTGAGTAGTGTTTGTGCAGAATCAAGGCCATCTTGGTTTCTCTCTCTGCTCCCCATCTCTAGCAAGTAGGCTGAGAGTGAGCACGAGGTTGGGAGCCCTGGAGTGCTCACTCCAACTGACACAGGATTCCATGCCCTATAACATCAGGCTCAGCAATAAAATTGGAGAGTGGCTGGGCATTGGTCTGCTGATGGGAGGTACTAAGTGCCTCCTTTTGCATCACTTAGCTTGTGGGTTTGGTTTTTTTTTCTCCCTTCACATATCAGATTGTATTATCTCCGTCCATGAAAAATTTTCTCACTTTTACCCTTCTCATTCTCCCCCATCCTGCTGGCCTCAGTAGGGGCTTATTTGCCATCAAGGATCAAGCCACATACTTGTGTATGTGTAAATAAAACCAGCTAGTCCAGTTTTAAAATCCAGGCAAGTGGTTTCACCATTCTTCTAGCTTTATTGAGGTTCTACTTCTTTTGCTGAATTTTCTTGTAACACCCTGAAAACTCAAAGAGGCCATTCAATGTCTTCAATTCATCACTACTGCATAGTGATGCCTAGCAGAAGGCTTCTGTAATCTGATTTGAAAGAATCCCTGTCTGTCAGATACAGTTAACTTTGATTGTGGGTTGTGAACTGATAAATGTTATGTTCATATATGCACTGGAAATAGAGATGTTAAAAGAGCCATATGTCTTTTTTTCTTTGGAGAACTTACTGCACTGAGTATGCAGAATTCTTGTCTGCCAGCAGCAAAAATTACTATGTTGGTGTTTGACTTCTGTAGTGGGAGTTGGTTTTTTTAGACCATATGATAGACACCACTGTGCTCTGTGTTCATTGTGTTGGAATTTGATTAATTCAGAAACACTCTTGGTAAACTCTTAGTTTAGTAGTCCTAACTTCTCATTATAGATGTATACTTTAGAGAAGTAGCAGATGTTTCATGTTCCCTGTAAGTAGTAATTGATTGTAATCTTACTCCCATATATTTTTTATACATTTTGTGTTTTAGTAATAATTAATTCATTTTGACTGTTCCAGATATTTAGTTTGCTCTCTTTGGCTGCAAATCACTTACAAGGGAGATACCATAAAACAGTTGAGCAAGAGGCTATCTGCAAATTTCTGACAGCTGTCTCTGACCACAACGTTGGGTAAATACAGTTGTAGAGTAATTTTAGCTTATAAACATTCCTCAGAGATTGTATTTGTTCATATCAATGATTAAGTTTTTCTCATACATAATGTGTCTGGAGTGCTACCAAGAATCCACTGTAAGTATATTAATGTACTATCAATTTTTCAAGATTGCAAAGTTCCTTGGCAATATAAACAAAAAGCATGCTCTAGATTTCTTTCCACTCATTTAGTATAAAGTATAGGAGAGCCAGGGTCCAGTGTCACTTCAGTTCACTTCAGCTCTGTTAAATTTGTATGCTCCCCTGTTGCATAGTTCTTGTTCTGTGCTGATCTTCATTTGATGTTAAATTTTTCATGCTTTCACTGAATGCCTATGTTCAGCTGCATTGCCACCAAGAAGAGCTATGCCCTTTTCTTTTTTTTCATGAATCAATTAGAGAGTCAAATTTTAAGTATGAGCACCAGTTAAGCTCTGGAAGTCTTGGCAGTCTGTGCCCCTGACCCTGAGGCTTGAAGGTGCCCTGTGCCTGAAATCAGCACCTACTTCAGCAACTTCGGTGATTCCTGATGTGATTTTGTACAAGAGTTTGGCTAAGTCTTCAGCAAACCATCTGCTTGCATCCTTCAGCTTTAGCTTTGTGGTCTTAAATACAGCTTTCAGTGCCTGTGGTCTGTTCTGATTGGTCAGATTGCCCCTGTTCAGCCAGTCTGTTGCATTTGAGATGCTCTAATTTTGTAGCATTAGGATGATGGCAGTTCACAGAGAGGTAGTCTCAGTACTTCAGGCAAAGCCTCACCAGATCCTGGAATCATTCAGGTTGGAAAACATCTCCACTGAGGCCAGCCCTCAACCAGACACTACTACCATGTCAACTAAACCTTAATGCTGAGCATCATGTCCAGGCATTTCTTGAACTCTTCTAGAGATGGTGACTCAATCACCTCCCTGGGCAGGCTGTTTGATGTTAGACCACCCTTTCAGTGAAGAAACTCCTCATGTCCTGCCTGAACCTCCCTTGTGTCAGCTCTCATCCTTTTGCTAGTTGCCTGGGAGAAGAGGCCAAACCCCCACATGGCTACATCCTCTTTTCAGGCAGTTTTGGAGTGATAAGGTCTCCCCTGAGCCTCCTTTTCCCCATGTTAAAGAACCCCAGCTCCCTTAGCCACTCCTCATACAGCTCACTCTCTAGACCCTTCACCACCTCCATTGCCCTGCCCTGGACACGCTCTGGCCCCTCAATGTCTTTCCTGTAGTGAGGACTGGACTGAACTTGACACAGAACTTGAGGTGTGGCCTCACCTGTGCTGGGTGCAGGAAGACAATTTCCTCCCTAGTCCTGCTGGCCACACAATTTCTGATCCAAGCCAGGATCTTATTGGCCTTCTTGGCCACCTGGGCACATGCTGCCTCATAGTCAGGAGTCAGTGAGCACCCCAAGGTCCTTTTCTGCTGGACTTACAGACGCTCTTCCCCCAGCCTGTAGCACTTTGTGGGGTTGTTATAACCAAAGGGCAGCTCCCAACGCTTTGCCTCATTGAACCTGATACAATTGGCCTTGGCCCATTGATCCAGCCTGTCCAGATCCCTCTGCAGAGCCTTGAAACCCTCCAGCAGAGCATCATTCTCACCCTTGGTGTCATGTGTGAACTTACTGAGGATACCCTCGATCCCCTCATCTGGATTATTGATAAACTGTTAAACAGGACTGGCCCTAGCATGGAGCCCAGTATAATGCTGCCAGTGACTGGCTGCCAGTTGACTGTAACTCCACTCACCACCAATCTCTGGGCCTGGGCATGCAGCCAGTTTTTAACCCAGTGGGCTTCTCCAGGAGAATGTGGAAGACAGTATTGGAGGCTTTATTGAAGTCCAGATAGACTACATCCACGACTTTTCCCTCATCTGCTAGGTGGGTCACCTTAAAAAGAGGTCATGTTGGTCTGGCAGGACCCACCCTTCCTAAACCCATGCTGGCTGGGCCCGATTTCCTGGCTGCCCTGTGCGTGCCATGTGATGGCACTCAAGATGCTCCTTCAGTCTTTGAGGGGAAGAGGAGGCACACCTTCATTTCTGGTCCTACAACAAGACAGAGCAAAGTATGTCATAACTCAGGATTTTGGCAAAAGATTCACTGTAGCCAATGCAGTAGTCCTTCCAGGAATTTGTAGGATTTACTCTTCCATTTAATTTTCATTACAGTTTATCTGATTGTTCAAGTTTAGTTATTTTTCCTCTTATACTTTTATATCCTTTGATAAAGTGGAGAATCAAAATTGATACTTTTTATTTGTTTATAGATGTAAACTCTGAACCTACAGTTCAGTGTTAACTCCTTCCTCAGTTCTGCTTTCTGAACAGTAATCTTCTGACAAGTTTCTTGATGGAGCAATTTCCTTATCTTCCTTAACCCCACTTCCACATTTTTCAGATTTTTGTGATTCAACTTTAAGGTTCATTTGGAGTATTTTGAGACTTAAAATGACCTTTGTGTTCGAAAGTCATCCCCTTTGGGCTCAATTCAAATTACTAGACAGAAAAGACATCTATAAATTTTTAATAGATTAAGTTGCATGTTTTTAAGGTACTTCTGTCATCAGCAATTTTGTGCGACATCAGGTTCCTCCCAAGTGCTATGTCTGGGGAGCTTTTCTGTAACATTTTGTTATGGATGTTTTTGGGTTTTTTTCTTTTTTTAATTTCCACTGTTTCTAACTCCAATCTCATTAATTATCTCTACAGTTCCTGTTCAACTTTCCATGACATGGAAGTGTTTTTACATGGTCTTGGTCTAGAACACATTAGAGAATTATTGAAGGTAATTTTGTGGTATATTTACTATCTGTGAACTAATCCATGAAAGCAAAATGCACCTACTATAATAATAAAAAAGTTATGTTACCATTAATATAATAATTCAAATAAATTCCTTAAAGAGAAATTTATTTCTAAAATTTCTAAACTGCAGTGGACTAAATTGGATTTCTTGATTATGTGCATTAGTCACAACATTCGGTGTTTATAAACTAGACAGATCTTTCATTGCTTCAATAATGTTTTGTAGCTAGTTTTGTTCCAGAAAACTGAAGTAAAACAGGGAAGAAAATCAAGGTAAAACTGATTCTGAAGTTCTTTTTGATTGCAGAAATCCCTTTTTTTTTATATAGGAACAAGATATAGCTTTAAGACAACTTCTGACCATGCAGAAAGATGACTTAATACAGGTCAGTTTACTACTTTAGAATTTTAATTTAATTTTATGTCCTTTTTAAAGTGTTTTTAATGTCTTCTCATTATAAATATCTAACCTTGCAAGAATTATTTCAGCATCTTCTGCAACTTCTTGAATTTTAATGTGAACATATAGAGGCTTTTTCTGAAGTATGTAATCACACAGATCAATGAGTGATCAGGGGTGAGCAGGAAATAGTTCTAGTTTTAATTTTAGTGATTACCATTTTTAGTTTTTAACTGTGATTTCTCTGAAGGGAAGTCATTGCTAGGATTAGCAATAGATAATAGTAAATTATTTTAGATGTGGTCCTCCTTTGTGAGGTGGTAATTGTTGTTGGTAAAATAGGAGCTTTTTTACATTAGAATTGCTTAAATTGTAGAATCTGTATCCCAAGCAGGTTTGTAAAACCTTATCCCCTGCAAAAAAAAAAGGGGGAGAAAAGAGAAGATTTTGTTTCTTACAGTTTACTGCAGCTGGGAAGGTTGGTCTTTTGCTGTTTGCAAAGGTCTTTTCACTAAATGGTACATTATTACAAGGCTTCAGTTCTCAGCTGAGATGTGGTGGTTGCTTTTCTTCATTCTTTGCTGGAGTTTTTCCTGTGTGTGCTTATAGGGGGGTGCTATAATAAAATCCAATGTAGGAGTCCCATTGGAACAACATAAGTACTTCAGGCTGCAGGATTCTTCTGAGCACTCTGTACTGGGGAGCTTTGGAATCTCTGGTCTGGGATTCCAAAGACACCTCTTAAAAACAGCTGCTTCAGGACTGCTCTCTGCTGCTGGAGCACTAGCCATGTCCTCAGCATCAGCTTGCCTTCTCCTAATCCTGGTACCAAGGAGGTGTGTGTTCTGGCAGGTGGATCCAAAGTTCTATTCCTTTAAAGTGGGTGTCAACAAGCATTGTTTTGCTGGTTGTTTTGTCTTGTAACTGAATAGTTAATTTTTCTGACAGAACTCACAAGTAATTGTATATTCTCAGGGAATGTTCATATAGGGAGCTTTGTCAATGAAGATATTTTTAGAAGTTCATCTAGGGAAAAAAATATTGTAAGACATATCAGTGTGTTTTGATGTTTCTGCTTTTCTGAAGCCTCAGGATCATTGGACAGCATCCTGGTATCCTGGGATTTTTAGAACTCTAAAGCTGTACAGAAGAGGTGTAATTTCACTCAAAACTATAGCTTCTGTTTCAGTGTTCTAAATTGTTTGAGGCTTTCTATTATAAAAGCAAACAAAGCTTTGAACTAACTGAAATAACTACATGGATCATCTGTTTCTACACAGGAAGATAATATCTCTAAGAATTTAATTGCTTTGTCTATTAACTTTGCAACAGCAGGGAGCAGTTCCTGAAAAATAAGTCATGCTTTGTGCATGGACATAAATTAATTAGTGAGTCTTCAGCTGAGAAGTTAAAAAATGACATAACACTCCTGGCTTATTAGCACTTCATAAGTTAGCCTAAATTCTTTATGCAGTCTAGTTTTAGAGCTCTGCTAACAGTTTCTCCCCACGCTGTTGATAGAACAAATCTAATCTCTTTCCTTGTAACTTCAGAGTTGAAAGTTTTTACTGTGATGGCAGACTTTCAGCTAACAGCTGTTTTAAAGAGCCTGGATCTTATTACTGCAAAGATTAATGATGACCTCTGATGGATGCCTCTGAACCAAGCTGCTTTGTATCCAGAGAACTGGGGAGAAATCCTGTCATTAACATGATGTGCTTTCCTCCATCAAACAGTACAGGAAGATATATTCTCTGTAAATATCTTTATCTGTATTTTAAAACAGAGCCTAAACAATGAGTTTCACAAGCTGAAATGCTTGCATTCCTTATGCTTATAAACTGTTCCATTCTGGAAAAAATTTGTTCAATTTACTGGGACATTTCTTACATTTTATTTAGTTTAAAATAAGAGAAATTGCATCTTGTTTTGGATTTGAGAATGTATAATGAAAAGTTGACACATCAAAATTCAAAATATAATCCAGAACTTTAATTACATCATTGGATAATTATGTGGTCTATGTACTCGCATATCACAATTCTAGCACTCATTCCTCTGCCCCCACTCCCTGAAGAAAGCATTTCATGTTTGACAGAAATGTGTCAGGTTATTAAAATTAGTGGTTACTTGGGCAAAGTGGCATTGATGTGAGAGTTTGTGTAGCTTCTCAGGTTTTATCTGTGCAGTATATCACCTTTCATGTGTTGAGGCAATCTTATCCACCTCTTGTCATGTTCATGCTGGAGTGACCTTGGGGCTTGGATTTTGAGGGGCTGCTTTCTAGGTATCTAAGTAAAGAATAATAAAATAGATATTCCTAGAGTTGATCTTGCTAAAATTGAGGCCTTATAGTCTGTTTTATAGATATAAGAAAATTATTGTATAGTGCATGCACATTCTTAAACACGGCTACTTCACTTGCATAATTTGGACTTCAAAGCACAAGTGAACCAACATCAACTTTAAGAATTCACTTATCCATCAAAAAGGGTTTGTTCACTGTGATTGTTCCATGCATTCATTATTGCACGAACAGTCAGGTTCTGGGTCACTTCATGTTCCTTCAGAGATGGTCTCCAAATTGGGAAGTAGTTTGGACTGATCAACTCTCAGTTGGACTGATTGACTATTAACCTTCTGTCTCTGAGTTCTGCACCTTTTACCACTAAACACAGAATTAATGTGATAGAAGGCTTTATCTGTACTGACATTTATCACATTCTTTGCTTCCTGACACATATTTTCAAGATGTGGTGGTGCTCAGTGATCCATTTGCAGGAGAACAAAATGATGTTTTATTTCTGGGAGAACAAAGTACACCTTCCTGATATGCTAGTCAGAAAGCTGCATCCTGATTTGCTGGTTTCAGGAATGAGAAGGTGGAGTCAAAAGCAAAGGCAGTCTTCTCAATAGTTCCTACTTTAGTTAAGATACTTCCAATTTCTCAAGAATAACTGCTATTGTAGAAATCTGCTTACTTTTTCAAGATAAAATGGCTGCTATAATGCTTTGTAAGCCTTAAGAAAATATTAGTTTATACTAGAGAGGTATAAGAGAAAATATTAGTTTATACCACAAGGCAAACCTGAGAACTAATGAACTGAGTAAACTTACAGCTCACACAAGTAAAGCAGACTATTTATAGACAACCCACATCTTTCTATCTTAAGGCTGCTAGTGATATTTGCTAGAAAGACTTCATTACAATTTATTCAGGGACCCATGGAAACCTATTAAAAACTCAAAAGTTCTTGACACCTGTAGTTAAATTCCCAATTCATCTTGTTGGGATTTTTCATTATATTTGTCTATAAACTTAGCATGGTTTTGCAATGTTTAAAGATATGCTCGTGAGCCCATATTATTTGTTACCTCTGATTGCTGGAGAGCCTGGAGGACAGTTTTATGCTGTCACAGTGAACAGTGTCAGAACATTGGGTCTCAGAAAAAAGGAAGCATTTTCCTTGGGCACAGTCTCTTCCCTAGAATGTTGATCTGATGTGATTTATCAGCTATTCATTCAAAGTTCTCTCTGACAGAAATCTGGGAGACTGCAAACACTAAAATCTTCCAGATTTCTGAGGGTATAGAAGGTAGCTTCAAGTCCTCAGAGTATCAGTGAGAGTCCCATATAGTCTAGATTTGGAGACTCTGAGATCCTTGCAGTCTCAAATGGCAGAGTGGTCTACTCCTGTTGGGTCAGATATTCAGCTGGTGCCTTAGGAGCAAAGCAGAGAGGTTTTTCACTTGTGTTGAGGAGCATCTTAGGGGGCTGCTAACACCAGAAGTCCTGCATTGCACAGCAGCCTGTCAGATGAGCAAGGGAAATACTGAATGTGCCATAGAGGCATTTCCCTTTTTACAAATGAACTATTCTTTTTCTTTAGGTGTTCTGCAAGAAAACTCTCGGCCTATGATTTAAATATGACTTAAAATTTAATCTGAGATGCTTGATGGATAGCACAGCTGCCAGTGTTTTCTGTTCCAGGCATCACTTGGAGAATCTGTTATATAGTATATATATTTTGTGTTTTCCTTCAGTTAAAAAAGATGTCTTCCTGTAAAATTCTCCTTTAGATGCTGATTTGATAGTTTCCACTCTTTCTTTCTGAGTGAATGCTGCATCACCATCACAAGGATTTGTTATCTTGCTGTCAGAGATGACTCTGATTATTCTGAAATGGAAAGCCTAACATCCTAACAAGACAGGATACTTAGAGGCAAACTACTATTTTTTTTTAATAAACCCTAAACAGATTTTCCAAGTTTCATTTTGGCAATTCCTCATCTCTTGTCATTTTGTCCTGCATCATTGAATATTTTCTGCGCCACTGAATATTTTCTGTTTTATTTTTTCCTTTGTCACTTACATACATTGTAGCTGGTTGCAATAACTTAAAAATTACTTCTTTTAAGTCTTAATATTTAGAAGCTAGTGAAATGCGTTACTGTAGTGTTACGTCTAGTAAGTTTTGAAGTAAATCATCTTTGGAATTACTCTTTAAATTTAGATTGGCATTACAAATCCTGGAGATCAACAGAAACTCCTAGATGCTATTAATGATCTGCAAGCGGAAGAAAAAAAATTTGAAGACGTCTCTGAAATTATGAAGCTGGAATTGAGGTATTAACAGTATAAGGAAATGGAAGTGAAATATTAACTATTTAAGGTGATGATATTATTTTCTGTGGCTCAAAGATAAAATTATCTTACCTTATCCCTTAATGCATACATTCATGAGAATATGCAATTTAGTGGATAATGAGAGCTGGTGGTGGATGTGTTTTGCACAAAGAAAGTTGAGAACATAGGGTAGGCTCTGTTGATCTTCCAATCAATCTGTCTGATTGTAAGATGCAGTGAAAAAAAGTGAAGGAGGGAGAGATGCGTATAACTTCTGCGTAGACTTTTAGTTTCCAATTCATAAAATAATATCTTGAATGTGTATATCTTAAATCATAAATGCTCCTTCTGTTTAGAGTCCAGATTTTTTCTCTTCCACTGGAAGCAGTTTTAACTGGCCACATTTTTTTATCTTACCAATTAAGCAGTTTAGAAATTATTTTCCTTATCATAGATAAGGAAATCATATATATGTATCATATATGTATCAGTAGGTTTACTAGGAAAATTTTTTAAGCTAGTGTTGTTCCTTCAGACTCCCATTCCAACTTGATATTTTTTCCCATTATAGTATTAAGGCATCAGTTCTGCAACACCTCTCATACTTTTAGTATAGTCTTTTGCACTACCATAGAAGCCAGGCCTGAGCTGAGAGGTACATTCCTCAGCAACTTTATTAAATTCATTAAGTTCCCTAAGTGCTGTTAGAGCACTCCACATCCAGCACAAAATGAAAAATGAAGGATACAGTAAGTACAAAGGAGCCTTAAGATTTCTGAAATCTCTTATCCTTTATGTGTAAGTACTTTTTTTTTTTTTCTGGGAGACACACCTAGACCTCCATCTAAATTCCATGCTCATATCTTTCCTCTTCTTAGTTCTCAAGGTTATAGAAGTACAGCTACTAAAAATGGATTGGATAGTAAGGGTTCATTTCCTCTTTGAAGTGTGTATATCTCCCTCTTGGGTAGTGATCTGACAGCTGTGCTGGTGCTCTCAGTTATCCCTTCCCTCCAAAACACTGGGGAGAGCTGTCTGTACTGTTTGAATGCTGTAATGCTGGAGTAGAGTCCCTCTTAGTTATGTTCATCAGCCCAAAGAACGTGCTGGGTTCAAATTCAATCTGTACGTGTATCACTGCTTTAGAGGCAACTGACTTGCAGTGACACTGTGCATTAGCAGTTGTGTCATGATGTGATCCTGCCATAGTGATGTCTTTAGAGTCCCAGTTCCATGAGTCTGTCCACTCTGTATTCCACTCCCAACCCATCATTCATACACTGATTGCTTCCAGTGCTGGTATCTTTATCCATTACTATGTTGATGAAAAAGAGACTTTGTGGCCTGCTTGAGGAATGTTTTTGCAGCACAATGCAAAGTTTGAGCTGTCAGGCTTGGGAGGACATGCAAGGTATTTGAGGAAGCTCTTGAAAGACTGAGATGAGCTGGAAGAGCAGAGATTTCATGTCCTGATAGATGACTTTGATGATTCTTCTGGTCTGTGAGGAGATTTCATTCAAAGATAAGGAATTGGCTGGCTATTCTCACTGGGCAAGAGTTGTGGGCAACAGCTGGATGTCCAGATGAGGACTAGTAACAAGTGACACTCCTCAGGGGTTGGTGTTGGGACTGCTGCTGTTTAACATCTCTGCTGGAGACAGGGAGACTGGGATTGAGTACACCCTCAGAAAGTGTACCAGTGACACTGAGCTGTGTGGTGTGTTGGAGGGAAGGGATACCATCCAGGCAGACTTGAGTGGCGGGTGCATGAAATTCAGCAAGGTCAAGTGCAGTGTCCTGTGTCAGGGGAATCCCAAGCACAGGTACAGGCTGGACAGAGAATGGATTGAGAGCAGCCCTGAGGAGATGAACTTGGGAGTGTTGGTTGACGAGAATCATAGAAACACAGAATATCCTGAGTTGGAAGGGACCCACAAGGATCATCAACTTCAACTCCTGGAAGAAGCTCGACATAAGCCATCAAATGTGCCCTTGTGACTCAGAAAGCCAGTCACATCCTGGGCTGCATCCAAAGAGGAATGGCCAGCAAGTCGAGAGGGGATTGTCCCTGTCTGCTCTGCTCTCGTGACACTCCACCTGGACTACTGCAACCAACTCCAAGACCCCCAGGATAAGAAGGACATCAGCCTGGAGGGAGTTCAGAGGAGAGCCACAAAAATTACCCAGAGGACTGGAGCACAGATCCTATGAAGATAGGCTGAGAGACTTTGGGGTGTTCAGCCTGGAGGTGAGAAGACTGTGGGGAGACCTTAGAGGGACCTAAAAGGGGGCTACCAGAGAGCTGGAGACTTTTTACGAGGACATGTAGCAGTAGGACTAGGGGGAATGACTTCAAACTGATGGAGGGCAGGTTTAGATGAGATGTAGGGAAGAAATTCTCTACTGTGAAGGTGGTGAGATAATAGAATAAGTTGCCCAGAAAAGCTATGGATGTCCCATTCCTAGAAGTCCAGGTTGCATGGGACTTTGAGTGACCTGGTCTAGTGAAAGGTGTCCCTATCCATGGCAGAGGGATTAGAACTGAATGATCTGTAAGGTCCCTTCCAACCCAAACTATTCTATTCTGCAATTCTCCATCAAAACAACTGTGTATTTTAAGACGAGAATCCTACAAACGTGTATATGTGCTGTAATACTGAAGAACTAAACTTCTGGCATGCAGGATAAACCAGTATGATATGGATACACCATAAATACTTCAACAGCATCTGAGCCATTTTGTATTAAAATAGAGACTTTGCTGCTGATCTGCTGCTTATCTGAGGTGGTAGACCAGGAATCTGTTGAGTGCCTTTGGAAATCGCTCTTCTGCAAGCAAAAGTTAGCAACAGTTAAAGGGGACTTAGCCCACTTTAAGTTTCATGCATTTTTGTGTTAAGATGTATGCTTTTTTCAGATTGTTCCACAGTAGTGTTCAGTACATACATTCAAGCAGAGCAGCTTAAAAATTTGAACAGAGGGAGTAAGTAGAGAAATACAAAAAAATAACCATTCCCTGTGTGTGGCCAAATACAGTGAAATACCCATGCAGTATCTGTGTAGTCTCACACACTGGTGACATGTCTTATTCCTAGTATAGTGTGGGTTTAGATCATATGTAGTTCTCAAAACCAGAAAATAATTGATTGATTAAAGATTGAAGTACACAAAATATGACAGCACTTCAGTTATGGCAAGCACTGCATAGCTTTCTAGAAAATTGCCTGACATGTATTCTAGGCATCTGACCTTTAGACTAAAATCTTAGGCTATGTTTACATGCTATTATATAAAGATTTTACTTCCCACTTGTTCAAAGTCATTCTGTGAGAAGGAGAATCAGTCATTAAGTCATAGAAAAACTAACATAGTAGAAAATCTTGAACTGATTGATTATAAACTTACGGAGTGTCTAGCACTGTTTAGCCACCGATGTTTTGACAGTCATTAATTCTTTTTCAAAGTGGTAATTTTTGGAAAACATTATTTCCATTTCTAAATATAAGAGTATGTCACTACAACAGGTATAAAATTCTATGAAAAGGGGGAGTCTTTTAAGAACTATGGTGTGGTGAAGTAATAGAAAAAATGTTTTTCTTTTTTTCCCCTTCCCTAATTCAAGCCCATGGCATACTTTGTATTTGCCAAGAATCCTTCCAGAATTCCAAAAGATAATTACCTTTGTGATGAAACACAAAAGGTGCCATAACTGATCCCAGTCTGCTAAAAAGTTATCTTTCTGGAAAAGAGAAATATTTTCTAGAAGAAAATATTTGTGATAATGGCTTGACTGTGGTAATGTGGGAGTCGCTTTCAGACTCTCCAGATGTTTAGTGTTTGAGTTCTTTACCTGAAATACTCAGTTAAATTACCTTTTTCTGAAACGAGCAATTTTATAAAAACAAACTAAATAGGCTTTTGTACTTCCCCATCATGAAAACCATGTGCACTATTGGTTTTAAACCTTCAGCATACCTATTAATGTTTCTATATATTTCTGTTTCAAGTGTTAAAGTCTTAGCAGTTCAGCACTATTGTAAGTTACAGATGTCCTGAGCAGTGGCAGAAATTGTACTCACTAATGATCCTGTGCCCAAAGTTGAAGGAAAGCACTCTGTGACAGTCTGTGGCCTAAATTCCATCTCCATTTAGATACTTGCACTGCCCTGGCATGTAGCTTAGTTTAGCTGTTTGACAAATATCGTGGATGTGTTTTTGCCCTCAGAAACAAGAAGCAAGTGGTGTGTGTTACATTTAGGTTTAATAGCAGATTGCCTAGGGAATGGAGGAATGTTGGAGTCTGAATTAGTTTATTCAGATCCTATGGATCTGCAGTAGGAACTTGTAATTGTCTCTTGTTTTGACCCTGCTTATTATTCCCCCAAATAGCTTAGAGTTAGCAGAAACTTTCCTACTGGAGACACAGGGTTTGAGGGTTTGAGACTCACTCAGTAAAAACAATTGGATAATCTTCCTTGCCCTCTTTCCCTCTTCCTGGTGAGTGGCAACAAATTTCTGGCCAGTACCATAACTTATGACTAAAATTCTCTGACATTCCAATAAAATTGAGTCAGTGTCCTGTGGAAGCTCTAGAAACTTAAAGGTGAAAATAATCTGTTAAATTTTTCTTTCCTTCTCTCCTCTTTTTGGAGATGTGGGTCAAACTAATTTTGAGAGTTGTCTTCCTGCTTATATTTGAGCACCAAGTAAAACTTTTCTTCAAAAGAGATAACATCAGATATTTTAGACTCTGAGGTACATGTTTCCAGATCCAAGGGCCTAACTAGTATTACTGAATTCTTATTTTCTTCAGCTCTGTTGGAGACTAAATGACCCTAAACCTAGTTATTTTAGTCCTAACTCCAAAGCACAAGCCAGACTTTTTCCCTCACATCTACCTCAAAAATGTAAGCTACAGGTCAGAAATACTGTCCTTCTAAAACAAGGCAGGGGAGGGACGGGATGGGACAGACAAGGGAAAAAACAAACAAACGAAACCAAAACTCAGCTTGCTAGGATTTAAATGTCTTTACCTACTCATTTTTAAAATGATACTGAGTATTTTGTGTGTTGTGAAACTGCATGCCTAACTCACTAGCCAGTGTTGGAAATGTAGGTAATCTTTGGCTTGCAAAAAGTTACAGCATTTGACAAATAACAAAATACCATTTTATTTTTCTAGTGAAGATGAATTGCTCAAGTTTCTTCAGAAGCTGAATAAAGAGTGTAGTAAGCTGATCATTCCTGTGCAGACCATGAATAACCATTTCCTCAAAAATTCTCACAAGGTATTCAACCAAACAGAAGACTGATTTAGAGTGCATTATTGCACCTTATAAAATAAAAAATATAAATGTTTATCAGCCAACTTGATTATTATATAGTTACATAAAGCTGTGCAATACTCTTTCTCTAAAGGACACCTCTTAAAAATCATTTCTTTCAAGGAGTTAGGCCACACAGCTATAGGAGCTAGATTTGTTTCTTCGTGTTTCTACTGATAGGAGAGTTAAGGTGACAAAAGTTTCCAACAAAGGCTGCTAGGGAGTAGTAATAGCTTGTTGTGCATAAATCATACAATTAAAACCCAGCATAAATGCAGTTATAAACCTTTTCTGGCACTGTCTTTTGTGATACATTAACTGTAGAATGTTAAATTATAATCAACAATTATGTAATTATGGCAAATAACTGTAATTAACAGATGGTACTGCAGTGGACACCAACTGAATGTTACATTGAGGTCTGCAAAGATGTGATTTGCAGTGTTAAGAAGCTGGAAGAAGAAGTTGGCAAACTGAAGGACCTCGTGATGGAGGTGGGTATATGTGAGTGAGTGAGGCTGTTAAATATTGTGTATGAGTTTCTGATGCAACCTCAGATGTGACATTGAGCAGGAAAATGTTTCATACCTTGTTCTGCCAAAGCCTGTTTAGCCTTAGCTTGGACATTGCATCAGTATCTCCCCCTTCCACTTTTTCATGGACAGAATGAGAAATAATATTTCATAGCAGTGTGGAGAATCTCCAAAAGAAAGCACAGTCTTTTTCTTTCTACTACACAAAAGAATTAACTGGAATGTATCCCTGTGCTCTTGGACAACCACTGTGGCATAGACACCGTGCTGAATACTTCCACTCTTACTTTTTAATTAAGGAATCTTTTGTTTGGAATTATTGACTCACAAGGAAGATACTAAGGTTTTATGGATTGAATGGGAGGCATCCGAGATAACTCTGCAGAGTGACAAAAGAAGAGGGTGGGAGAGGTCAAGGCTAGATGTTAGCACCACATCAGTCATTCTCAAACCAACACAGTGACACTCTCTTGTCAGATGGGGTCATTTTAAGTAATAGGCTGGTAAAATGAACAGCTGCTGGGGTAGGGTAAATGGAGCATCAGTGTCAGAAAGGAATCTGTTGCTGAATGAAGCCATGTGGAACTCAGACCTTGAGTATAATGCTACTAATGCAATTTCCTGTACTTCAAATAAATTTAATGTAATATAACAGGCTTCTCCCAATAAATCACTTAACACCAAATATATTAAGAGGTAGAGACTGTGGCAAAGAACTTATTAGCTATTTATTCCTTTTTTTGCATATGTAATCATCAGTTGTGTATCTATTTGCCTCCTATATATGCAGGCCAGTTACAAGGGCTAGGAGGGTTCCAAGTTTGGTGCCACTCAACTTAATCTGTACCTAAGGTTTTGTAGCTGTCAAGGTGAAGCACATCTTTGTGTCCTGTGTGAAACATTGAATTGCTTCAAAAATGCAAATAATTCTTTTTAAAATCCTGTTATGTTTTATGAATTTCGCTTATGAATACTTTAATACAAGATATTTTTGCACTACTTAATTTATGATTAAGCACTTTTGAATGTAGAACACCCAAGTGTTTATTACGAATGTGTGAATCTGAGTGAAACAGTTAAACCTCTTACATAAAATGTTTGTATAAATTCCCCTCAAGTCTTCAGTGCTGTTTGCTAAGCTTAGTCATGGCAAGACTTTGCCAGCAGTCCATGTCTGTAGCATATAATGTTTGAAAGTACAGTAAATGAGATGGCCTTCCAAGCATTTTGAACTAAGGTAGGAAATCAGAACTTAATCCTGCTGTCGTTTATGACAAGGCTTCACTCAGGTTCAACATGTATTTGAGAAGGCACTTGTAAGGTACTTTCTGCTCTCCCTTTAATTTCAAAAAAAATCTGATCTGTTACATATTTAACTTCCTTTTTTAAATAAATGCGTTTCTTAGTAATTAAATGGTAGAAGTTCTGGTTAAAACATTTGACAGTTGGAGTTCAATTGTTTTGTTACTAGTTTTTTGTAGCATCTAATTATAGCAGTGTTTTACTCCTGAGTAATTAAGTTTGTAAATGAACAGTTTGTTTTTCTAATATATGTTACAGACTGATTGAACATCAGATAAGATGAATGTTTACACACATTTATTTCAAATTGAACAGGACAGAAAGAAGTAATATCAATCCTAGATGCATGCAGATTATTAGGACTGGGTACTTTATAATCTACTTAAGAAGGTTTCACACTAACTTTTTTTTCTTTTTGTGCTTTTTACATGGATATAACATCTGTCTCAGTATGAAGAGAAGAATAAACCTAACCAAGTGAAACTTCCTGAAAAAGCAGCCACCTTGGAAAAAAGATTAGTAGAAATGGGAGTGGTAACATTGCTTGGATTTGGTTTTTTCTTATTTGTAATTAAATTAGTAGAAAAGAGAACCTGAATTTAAGTTTAGTGCTGTTTCTCATCATATCAGTAGTATTTGTATCTAGTATGTATTTTGATCTAAAAAATAAAGTTATTAAAAATTAAAACTGTTACTTAAGAGTACCTTGGGGTTTTATTTTGAAATTCATTGTTGGTGTAGAATGTAGGTCTAAAATCTTATCAAAGCTGTTTTCTTGGGGGACATAAAACTGATTATTGCTTACTAATATTTGTTGTTGATTACTAATTATTGTTTCCATTTTTTAGTTTTACCTGTTCAGAGGTGAACATAAGCAAATTCTGATTATATATTACATGTTTGTATTTAAAATTATAATGCAGATGTGTTTTGGAGGTTGGGAGAGTTTAAAATATTTTAAGTATCACTTTCAATTTTATGTTGATAAAGGTCTTTTCACTTGCAGAGAGATACGTGTGGGGTTTATTCTTTTAACAGTAGAGAACTTCAGAGATCTTGTTACATATTGTCTAAAAAGTCATTTCCCACTGAACTATGATACTTAAATTATGCCTGAAATCTGCTTCCTTAGGGATACTCACCTCTATTAAGAGTTTCATCACATCTATTAAAGGATTACAGTAGTCCTTTGCTGTAAGAATTCAGACAACTTAGAAGGCATAGCAGATTGTTTTTTCTTGGTCTGGTATTTCACTACAAATTTTTTCTTAATATTTTTTCCACTTGAAAAGGTGTTTGTAATTCCACAGTCAAACAGTTGTAACTGGCTTTGATCTGCTTACCAAACCAGCTATGTTGGGAAGAAAGGAAGTTGGTGTAAGTAAATTCAAACTAGTTACGGTTTCAGTAAACATCTGTAAAAATGCTGAATATTTTGGAAGGAACATTTTTCTTTCAAGACAAAACAAAAAGAGTCTAAAAAAACATACACCTGAATGGGTGTGTGAAACTTTTGGTCTCTTAGTTTTCAGAAATGTTATGTGGAGTCTTAACCTTTGGTATTCCCTCTAGAGAGTAATAAGGAGAAGATAAAAACTTGGATGTTTTTCCAATCACTGTTACTGCTGTTTTCTGCTTTTTTTAGAGAACTGCATTGAGTGTTAGTGTGTTTCTTTGTTCTGCAATTGTTTTACCTTGATTTGTCCTTCCATGCCAGGAACATCCTACAGAGTGATGAGGCCAGAGACAAAAGCAACATAAGTTGGGGGGGTGATTTTTTGTTTTTTCTCATCCCAAACTGGTGTCAGAGGGGATAAGCTGTATTCACCACCATCTACCAGAAGTGGAAGTGAGCATTCTATCAGCATGAACAAAGTATATAAGAGGAAGTACTCTCTTAGTTCTCTATTTCTTCATATTACCTTAGAATTGATCCTAAACTAACAGGGTGCATACTGTGAAAGGGAGAACCTTTTATGTACTCACCATTCCTCCTCTCATCAGCTCGAGATATGGTTCAAATGCAGTTGCTCAGTGATGGGTTGGCTCACAGGTAGTCCTAGAAGTTTGACACCTAGCATCTTTTGGGAGTTTCTGTTGGGTGAAGATGTTTGGGGTTTTGGGGTTTGTAGTGGAGGGGGAGTAGCCAGGTATGTTGTTCAGTCTGTGTTTCCTACCTGTACTTTTGCATTAGTTAAGTGGAGTTATTTCAACTGCTAGTAAGGTTTCTGCCCTTCAAGAGATTCTGCTTCTTAGCCCCACTTAAGTGACAATTTGCATTAACAAAGCCACTTCAAAGGGCACTGAATATAGCTTTCATTTCAAGAGATGCATTTCCAGCCACTACTGGATCTTGACATTTGAGACAACAAAAATTTAAACTCTTTTTCCATCAATTTGAAAAAAATACCTCATCAGATGGAGGCCTTTTAAACTTGGAGCTCTTGACATTGAATAGAAAATCTGCTTCAGAAAAGTTTTATCAGTATTTATCTAAATTATTATGCCTTTCATGTAAAATACTTAGGAGGAAAAAAAGGAATGCATGAATAGTTGCTGGTAATTTTTTTCAAGTGTGAGGGTTACAATAAAGTGTTTTTTGCAGGAGTGAATCAAAGAAGCTTTTGGAGATGGCCTCCAAAATACACTTGGAAGAAGCTGGTCCTTTTGAATTATCTTATGGATCACCTGTTTCTGATGCTTATAGTCACAATTGCAAACACACACATGTGAACATCATTTGGGTTAAACATAGGCTTTGTGCCGGCAGCATCCTTGGCATCCTGCATTGTTCAGGTTTAGTGTTCAAAATTCCATAAACCACTCACAAGAAGCAAGGGTCTTGAAATAACCACTTTAAGCTGTTTCCATTAACTGGTCAATCAAAAATTGCATTGCGTGAGGAGGATATTTTAAGAGCCAGATGAACAAAGAATATTTTAACATACCATATCATTGAAAAATAATAAAATTGCATTCTTGGATTACCAAGGTAATAAAATTACCTTCTTGGATTCCAAATTTGGACTTAGACGATGCATTTCAAGATCCTTTATTCATTTTCATGTTGTTGCAGTGCCTCTTTGAAATTCTCTGACAAGGTGTCACAATATGGTAGTGATAGGGCAGGAAGCAAAGAGATTCCTTCTACATCTGGCCCTTGAGCTACACTGTCAAAATTCTTACCCCCACTAGCACTGTCCTAAGGGAGCCTTCAAATGAAATCGTCCCTGCTGAGAGGCTCCTTCTGCAAGTCCTCAAATTGCAGTCATTATCCCAGAACAGTAAGAATACAAATTTGCACATCTATGAGGGGATTGGAGGAGAATGGTAAAAAGCTTTGCATGAATTAAGCAGGTAAACTTCGAAGCCCTGCCGCTGTTGTTCTCCTCTTACAGTAGTGCAAATTGGGATGCTGAGGATTGAGGGAATTGGACCTCGGGCCAAATCCTTCTGGGTTCATGGTTGCTTAAAGATGCAGCAAGGTTCCTACTTGCAAAGTAATTGGATACCTAACTTGTCTTCATGGGGATGACTATTCATACCATGGCATTTTCTGGATCTTTAGGCTGTTATGTAAAATCAGGGCCTCGGGCGATCCTGTGGAGATCTGAAGGAACTGCAAGTTTGGGTTTTTTTAATTTTCCTATAGTAGGCTGTGGCTTGTGTGTCCTGTGTCTCTCTTCTGTGCTTTGGGATTTTCTGTGCTTTAAATTTGATTTGTGCAGTACCTGGCCTTTCATAAGGCATTGCCCTTAATTAGTCCTGCTAGCCAATTACAAGTAATAAAGAGCAGTTTTGGAGTATGTATATTCTTAGGTTGAGGAAGAGTGAGCTTTTCTACTCTCTTGTATTCTTCATTGCCCCCCTCAGCATGTGCTTAGTTTATCTTATTTCATCCAAGTGCCTTGTTGAGAACAAGACTTAAAATGTGCAATTTATTCTTCTTTCTTTTGTTGTCTTTGAACCCTTACAGGTGTTTCCCAAAGTTGTCAGTTCCTCCTGAGTAGGTGGTTGTTTGCATTTGTCTTCTCTGTTTCACAAGTTCTGCAAAAGCTACAGGTTATCTTTCCCAGATAAAACTCCAGTTTTATCTGGGAAAGACAATATTACATTACAAATGTAGTAATACACACTGTAAAATACTACAAATGTTGCTTTGGATCTTTATGTACAGAGACTGCACTTCTGATACCTATTAGTAGGTACAAGGCTACAAAGCCTTGAAGGTCTAACAGGTATCAGAACTGCAGATTTCTGCTTTTGAAGACATGTACTGTCATTTGTTTGTTTTGGAAGCAGGGGAGAAGTATGTATTTGAAAATTTAAATTTCTCTATTCCAGAGAGAAGAATTTTCAGGTAATGGGGCTGTATTGAGATATGAGTGAGATATTAACATGAAATGAACTATGTGATCTCAACAGTTTTAATAGCTGATAAAATACTTACAGTTTTTTATCCTGATCCAAATGGTGTAGTTTCATATAATATAGAACCATAGTCCCTGGAAGTGGGACTTACAGGCATGCCTCTGGGGAAGGATATTCAATTTTTTTAAGGTGTGCTACTGGCTGTAATATATATGGGAAGATGTGTTCTACTTTGTGTTCTAGTTTGGTGGGGTTTTTCTTTAAAAAAAAAAAAAATCAGATGAGCCTGCCATGCTTTCAGCTTTCTTGAAAACAGTCTTTATTTGAATGTAGAAATACAAGTTTAACTACAGTATTTTCATTATTGTATTGAAAAACCTCATTTTCAATTTCAGAAGATAGACAGAAAATGGGACTTTCGGTGCTCTGGCTACTCCACTGTAACCTGTATTGCACATGGCATGCTTTCTTAACTGTGTAAGAAACTGTGCACATAATACTTGTTGGAGACACACACAGATTTCTAGATTCAGTCTGCAGCAAAGGAGGCCAGCAGCCTCCAGGCTGCCCCAGGAACCAGCACTCCCTCTTACGAGAGACAGTCCTCCATGAATTTCTTCAACATGAGTGAGTCCTTTCAACAGGCTGCAGTTCTTCAGGAACTGCTCCAGTGTGGGTTCCCCCTGTCCCCCCCATGGGGTGCAGTCCATCAGGAATAGACTGCTCCATTGTAGGTCCCCTGTAGGGCACAGTCCTGCTCTAGCATGGGCTTCCCACAGGGTCACAGCCTCTTTCAACTCAGCATGGGGTTCTCCACAAACTGCAGGTGGATATCTGGATATCGGCTCCACCATGGGCCCCTGGCAGCTGCAGGAGGACAGCCTGACTCACTAAGGTCCACTTGGGAATCTGCCCTGGCAGCTGCAGCACCTTCTCCCCCTTGTTCTTCACTAGGACTTGTGGGAAGCCAGCTGTCCTCTCACATTGTCTAACACTCTTTGGCACAACTGCTGTTGCAGAGCATTTTTTTCGAATTATCAAATGGTGCTCCCATAGGTGCAACTGCCATCACTGATGGGCTTGACCTTAGCCAGTGGCAGGTTCCTCTTGGTGCTGGCTGACATTGGCTCTGTCAGACTTGTGGGAAGCTTCTGGCACCTTCTCACAGAAAACACCCCTATGGCCTCCCTGCTGCCTAAGCCTGGCCATGCAAAACCAGTGTTCCTTTCCAAACTTGCCTGTTCTGTCATTCTCTATAATGAGAGTATGGTTGTTAGTAGAAATAATGGCTCCAAGGTGAACTTCTGTAGGGCCAGCACAAAGCAGAAGGGTTGGAGCAAGAATCTGAGTAGCAGTTAAAGCTGGAGTGCAGATGGGGTAAATGACTTTACTGAGAAGAATCGTTGATAAGCCACTCATGCAATAGCTGCAGGTGAAGGAGGTCCTGTTAATATAGAAGGATATGGGAAATTCTAAGCTTTTTACTGCAAGCCTGAGAAAGCTGGTAGCAGGGAGGATCGTAGCTGCTCTTTGTATGGGTCTAAAATACTGCTGGAATTTGCTGTCCTCTCACTGGTATTTCTCTGCCCTGGCAGTTGATCCAAAGTGTATTGTAAATGTAAGAAATCAGTTGGCCAGAAGAGTTACATTTTATGAAATAGGTGCTGAATGCTTATCTGTCGCTTTTAAGACCTGCTGGAGTTCATAAGAGGAGCTGCAGTTGCTTCTGGGCAGGTTGTACTGTTGTAGAAGCATTCATATGTCCCAAACTTCAGTTCTTACTCGGAAGTCTTTGCAGTCAAAAGATTTTGACAGTGCAATTGTGGGTGGGTGTTTGGTGTTCATTTCTGAGGGTTGTTTGGGGTATTTGTTTCAAGTTGTTAAGTGGGTGGATGTTACCACCTCAGAACTTCACATAATTCTGTGTTTTGCATTTTCTTACTGAAACGGTGCTTACATCTAGTTCTGCATCTATGATCTTGAGAAGTTGTACCAAGAAACTTGAGAATGGCTGTAATACACAGCCTGAAGAACAGCTCTTAAAGGATGCTTCCTAGCTTGCTCTTCCAGGACTTTCACCTGGAGTTGACAGCTGCAGGCTTCTTTTAGTAACAAGAGCTGTGTAGTCCCTAACTCACTTAGCAACCTTGGGCATTTATTTGTCTTTTTTTTCAGCCAACGAATGCTATCTCGGACGTGGGGCATCTCCAGCTTGATAATGAGGGTTCATTGTTTGGAATGTACCCTGTATTTGCCTTGCAGAGATGACACGAAGTGAAAAAGTTGCTAAATCCCTTATTCTTGCGTTTGCTTCCAGCCCCGGCCGCATCGCCACTCTCTCGGGCGGGGACCGCCAGTCTCCTCTCGGGCGGGGAGCGGGGCGATGGCGGATTCTTCCCCCATCCCGGGATTCGAGCTCGGTGGGCGCTTGGCCCGTCCCGCTGCCGCAGCCCGTGGGCCGGGGGTCCCCGCGGTGCGGGGCTGCGCGGGGCGGAGGCGCCGCTTTGCGGGGCCCGGGGCGAGGGGAGGCGGCCGGGCGATGTCCACCCCTTACCGGGGCTGCTCTGGTTCTCTGCTTCTCGTCCGGCACCGGATCGCGGTGCCGCTCCGTGCTCGGTGCTCCCGGGTGCGCGTTCCGAGCCATGAATTGCCATCGTGCCAAACCCCGAGAGGTGCCAAGTGCTGCCGGTCTGTGACGGCCTGCCGGGGCCGCGGCGGCTCCGCAGCAGGTCGTGTAGCATCTGCTGGCGGGTTTGGACTCACTGTCTGCTTGCAGGGTTATTGGAAAGCAACTGGCTCCTCGGGATTCCTTGCCTAATCAGAGGTGTTACCTCCTCCTCTTCCCCCAGTGTCTCTTGACATCATTTCATCCATCAGAGTTTCAGAGGAAAAAAAACACCAACCAAAGCAGAACCCACCCAGTCTGAGAGCAGCCCACATCAGCCCCTCAGTTTTGCCGTGACTGCAGGGAAGAGCTGGATCGGGGCAAAGATGAAGGATGGGAGCGGGGCTGAAGTCCGTGTCCTGAGGGATTTGGTGCAGGGCGAACCGAGGGGAATCCAGAGCGATGCGCTAACCGGCGTCCCCCGTATCCCGGCAGGGGATCAGTGAGCCTCGCGAT
Source organism: Thryothorus ludovicianus (assembly GCA_013397245.1). Classification (NCBI taxonomy): domain Eukaryota; kingdom Metazoa; phylum Chordata; class Aves; order Passeriformes; family Certhiidae; genus Thryothorus; species Thryothorus ludovicianus. The sequence goes on from VZTB01006393.1 coordinate 419,849, forward strand.
CGCGCGTGGGGATGCGAAGGTGCTTGAACCACTGGAAAGAAGTAGCTCTCAAGGTGCGTTTGCCCCTGCTCGTCCTTGTTGCTCCATGGGATTTCTTCTGCCCCCCGCAACTGACCTGATGTGGACCGAAGCGTTTCTAACATGAACTTTCTCCCTGGAATCTGGTGGTGTCTTCCCTTGGTCTTGGTCTGGGCGACCCCACCAGTCACCTCCTCATGGTGGTAAGCTGTGCAATTCCAGAAATTTTTATTTGCTCTTGGGGAAGGTGGGGTCGGATTAATTGTGAATTAGGGGAGGTGGGGGAAGCCTCTGCCTCTTAGTCTCGCAGAAGTGGAGCTCGCCTGCTGCCGGCTGCTTCGGTCCAGAAAGTCCGGCCTTAAAGCGAGCGGATTTTTAGACGGTCCCGGCACCTCCTTCCACACCCCGTCCCCGCTCTCCTCCTCCGCATAAGCACGGCGCAGCTGCGGGGGCTGCCCGGGGCTTTCGGCGGCAGTGCGGGAGGACCCGGCCCGGCGGGGGCAGCGAGCACCGCCCGGCCGGCGCTGCCCGGGAGCGGAGGGAGCGGGCGGAGGGCAGGGAGGGGAACACGCCCGAGGGGCGCGGGCGAAGCGCTGCTGCTGGCAGCCGCCCCTCTGCGCCCCGGCGGCGCTGGGAATTGGCTACAGCGGCGCTGCTTTCTCATTATTAATTTATTTCTTCACTCTTCCTCGGCCTCCCCCGCCCCTCCCTCCTTCACAGTTTCTCCTCGCTGAACTGCCAGGGCAGAGGGCTGAGAGCCCGGCGGGCAGCTCAGGGCCCGGCTTCGAGTGTCGGCGTGGGGCGTCTCAGGCAGCTCGCTGCAAAACGCCTTGGAATGGAAACACCAACCTGCCCCTCAAACTGGGGGTCCCAAACAGGCCCAGGCTGGAAAGTCTTGGTATAGGAGAGGAGTTAAACTCCTTCTTGTAGTCTTGGGGAACACATTTAACCTTGACTCTGGCTGACGCGCGATCAAAGCCCAATTTATCAGACTGAGCATGTTTGAATGAAATTACTATCTGTGTCCTTAGTCGTATAAACGTTATTTATTGCGATGGCTTTTTGTCATGGTGTCTTCTAAATGCCACTTAACTATATATTTTTTTGGAAGTCACGGCTTTAACGATTTTATGATCGTATAAAATAATGAAAATTCAAGAAAAGGACATTTTCTTCTGTTTGATCCCTTCAAAAGACACCTATGGATGTTTGGATTTTATGAAAGGTACCTTTCGAAACGTTTCGGGACTAATAGAGACCATCTGGATACAGATGATGTAATTTAATTTTTTCAAGGTTTTTTTTTTTTTTTAAGTACTGTACAGAGCTGCAATAGCGGGGCTTGGGGTTCTCCTGAATGCTTCACGTTATTAAGTAAAACACAGGGTCGATGACTAATTGTAAAGGATTTCCACCAAAAAGGCAGAGGTAGCTGCAGCTCGGGACCCGGCAGAGGAAGGCTCCGGGGCGCTGAGGAGGAGCCTCCTTCCCTCGCAGTCGGTGCACGGGGGTCGGCGGGCCCCCGGCGCTGCCCTGCCCCTTCCCTCCCGCAGGTACATGGGCGCCGTGGGCTCGTCGCGGGTGATGTGCGACAACGTGCCGGGCCTGGTGAGCCGGCAGCGGCAGCTGTGCCGCCGGCACCCCGAGGCGATGCTCTCCATCGGCCGCGGCGTGGCCGCCTGGACGGCCGAGTGCCAGCACCAGTTCCGGCGGCACCGCTGGGACTGCAACGCCCTGGAGCGGGGGCAGCGCCTGCTCGGCCGCGTCCTGCTGCGCAGTGAGTGCCGCGGGCCGCGCCCACGGGCGGGGACGGGCCCGGGAGAGGGGGTGTGCAGGGTGAGCCTGCGGCTGCCAGCGTTCCTCTTACGGTAACAGGGCGCTTTTGGGGCTGGCACCACACGGGCGGTGTGCGGGAACCATGGGAAAAGGTGACCATCCCCCTGTATCCTTGGTTGGAGCTTGGTTTTACATTTCAGGAGGAAAGGGCAGAGGACGTGCAAAGTTATTTTAGGGTCTCACGGACAGCAGAACAGCATATATGATAACGTGGAGGTCTGTATAGCTTAAAAAACTGTATCAAGTCAGGGAAACAATGTGTTTTGGCATATTAGGGGCTGGCTCTTCAGTTCCCAACTTTTCTTTGGTGCATAATGGATATCAAACCCAAATTTTCAGGCCTATAGGTAAATTGAGGCATCAGTATGTGGCAGCAGGACAGAAGACTTTCCATCACATCCCAGCCTCAGGATACCAGTACTCGGGATGGGGCCTGCTGAAAGGCGCAGCTCGAGTGTGAGCAGGAGCCAGTGCGTTGGGATGGCAGACGGCAATCCCTCCTCATTCCCGCCGGGCCATTTCTCCGGGAAAAGCAGCAGCACGGTGCAGGCCCTGCAGGGCTGTGCTGTCTGCGGGCTCAGGGGCAGCACTGCCCTCCCACACTGCGACATTTCAGGTCAGGCTCGGGGAGAGAGGCAGGGCACACACATCTGATAGAGGTGAGCCAGCCTGGCAGACCCCGAGCAGCCGGCGGTGCTTCCTGCCCTGAGGGAGGATGGTCATGCGGGGCGGTGTTGTCATCTGAAGGTCGGAGTAAGGCATCAAGCGAATCTTCAAATCTCGAGCAAAATCCCTTTTGCTTCAAAGAAATGGCTGGGGTTTGTTAATGTGTCAGAAAGTCCTTACCCGAGGGGTAAATCTGCTGAGATTCTTAGTAACCGTGGCTGTCCTCACGGAGTGCCACACCCTGCACGCATGGCCGGCCTGCCTTGGTGCCCAGCCGGGGGGGCTGGCCCTGCCCCAGCACTTGTGCCCCGGGAATGCCCCTGGCATCCATCTAAACTGTGAGCCTGCAAGGAGGGGAATAGGAAAGTACCCTGGGACCAGTGCCCCACTGGTGGGGACGGAGAGGAGGATGGCAGACACTGGGCACACTGGCCCAGTTTTCATTCCGTGCTAGGTTCTGCTGCTGGTGAGCCATTGGAACACTTCAGAACACTTCATCTTCCCTTAGCAATTATCTGTGAGTAACCAGTAACGTCACCCATAGGCTGAAGTTTTCAGTGAGGTTTGTCTGATATTCAGGAAAACATGTCTGGCAGAATATAGCCTAAAAATGATGAGGCTATTTAATAAAAAAAAAAAAAAGTAAAAATGCAGTTTTTCCAGAAGTGAAGTTTTCACTGTTGGCTCATGTGAGAGAATGACAGCATCAGGCTCCTGAGCTCTGTACTGAGCCTGATCAGACTGTTATTGCCATGGAAATGTAGCTTGATAGTGCTCTAATAAAATTGATAAACTAAAAAAAAACTTTTCTCTTCAAACAGTATCAGGTGTTTCTTTTTAATTAACACATTACAAAGTTCTGATGTTTCTAAATAAGTTTTCTCAGAAATAAGTCTTCAAAAGAATGTAACAAGAATTTGTAACAAGCCATGGTAACTTCTGCCTGATTTTGAAGGCAGTGTAGGGAAGGCATGGTTTGCCCAGTCCTTTTGTAAGCTTTTAGCTGCCATTTGCAAAAGGCTTGCACAGCATGTGGAAGTTCAGGGCCCATTAGTAAGTTAAACATACTGGTGCTACAGCAATTGAAATACTAAATAATAAGTTCTATGGTGTAATTCTGCCTCTACAAAAAAAAAAAATAAAAATCACGGTTAACATTTGTTTTTGGGATCCTCTTTTACTGTGCTAAGATTGCTTAAGGCTTACAAGCCCTGCAAAGAGATCTCTCTCATTGCAAGTTGTCTTAGATATAGCACAAAAATCTACTTGTCATTCTTCCTATGCTAAAAACTTCAGAAATGAAAAAATACTCCATTACCATAAATAGTTTTGTGGCAGTATTGTAAGCTACTACATCTTAAAATAAAAGCAATTATTACACTGAAATATGTATCTAATCACCTATGAGCAGGCATGGTCTAGAAATTCAGATAATCTTTGGTATAATAAAGAATCTTGATTAGGAGATGGAAAAGCTGCCAGAGCAGCTGGCATGAAGAAGTCACAGCTGCCAGACCAAATCCTGCCTCAAGCATGACACAAGCAGTGCCATTGATTTAATGGAACTTATTTGTGTGAATTACGGTTATGGGCTTGATTCTAGGCAGAAAACCTAATATTAACCTATTTTTCAGAAAATAAACCCATATTTTCTCCCTAGAACATTTTAAGCAGGAAGCTGTTCCAAGAGCTTCAGGAGAGGAAAATCTAATTTCAAGAGTTACTTGCAGTATTTTGCAATGTACATGTTGTTTTAGTGTCCCTATTTAATAATTTCTTAAACTTATCTCTCAAATAGCACTTCATATATTCTTCTAAATTTGTGAAACGTGATAGGAATACCAGCTGTCCTATTCACATATCTGTACAAAACAACTGATCCATGAAAGTATATTAATCAATATCAGAAGCAAATGTTTAATGTTTTCCAACTCTAACACTATATTGATGAGCTTTTACCAGGGAGGGGTCCAAGTTTAAGCCATGACTAATTCTGGCTCCAGGGAATGTGTATTTGTGTGATTTCAGCCTAGTTTATCTTTTGCTGTGCACAAAAGCCCAGGCTAACTGTCTGGATATAGGACAGCCACTCAAAGTAGCTACCCCAATGATATTTAAAGTGACTTTTTTGTTTCAGGTAGTCGAGAATCTGCTTTTGTACACGCCATCTCCTCTGCTGGAGTAGTTTTTGCCATCACCAGGGCATGTAGCCAAGGGGAGCTGAAATCCTGCTCCTGTGATCCCAAGAAGAAAGGCTCTGCCAAGGACAGCAAGGGCCACTTTGACTGGGGTGGCTGCAGTGATAACATTGACTATGGCATTAAATTTGCCAGAGCCTTTGTGGATGCCAAAGAACGGAAAGGAAAAGACGCCAGGGCACTGATGAACCTTCACAACAACAGAGCTGGAAGGAAGGTGGGTGTGCATCCAGGAGATGCCTAGAGATGTAATTGGACAGCTCTCTTGTGTCTGGGGCAGCTAATGCTTGGCCCTTGCTGTGTGGTCTCAGCGGTTGTGAAGAAATATGGGAAGAGCAGGAGCCTGTTTCTGTCTCCCTTGGAGGTTCAGTGTGACAGGCACCTCCTGACTGAATTCTACTGACTAACAGTATTCCTGTTGGAGCCACTTCAGTTGCTCCTTGTGTGGGAAGTTAAGCAGGATTCTAAGCTGCAGGATCAGTTTGGATGGAGGTTTTGTTTTGAGCCTAATTCTTATATAAGCAGGAGTTTTATTTTGGTTAATACAGAATACAAGTACCTAAGAGAGGCTGAAGATCACACTGAAGAACAGGCTTGACAAAGAGCAAATTCAAAATAACTCTTGAGAAAAAAGCACATTCTGTCCATTTCAGTATGTATATGGTAAACTTAATCACAAAGTGAGCAGAGATAAAAGATAATTACTTCACTTTTTAAGAAAAAAGATCCAAAATACATGTCCCTCCAAAAGGCAGTGACCTTGGAACATGACCTGTGACCCCCTTTCTAAACATGGTACGAAAATACCATTCCTGAATTTCAGCTAAAAGAGTCTTTACTTTACACCATGGGTGAGTAGAAGGAGTAGCTGCCAGATGTATTGCCCACCTCTGATGCAAGGGCTAAGGAATGTCTGCACTAACATTTTGTTGTGGTAGCTATAAAAAGTATGAATAGTGCATGAAACTGGAATATGCTGTTCCATTATTTAAAACATGTTAAAAATTTGCTGTTCCCTGATATCTGAAATAATACAGGAAAAAAAATGTTTTATTGTGCCAGGTCAAGCACTTCTGGAATTATTTGTAGAGATTTTTTGTGTCTTATCTTTGGTTTTCCTTAATGTATATTCAATAGGAATTAAGTTGTTTGTATTCTAATCTTTTTTTGTTCTGCAAGTAGATGATTTTCCTGAAATTTTTTGTTCTTCAGCATCTTTTCTCCACCTGTTTATTGCCAGCAGGTGTAATTAATATGTAATGTAGGCAGATGAGGCTATTCAGATCAGTGATGGACACATGCATTACTGTGGTCATGGTTCTCTTACTCTCCAAAAGAGGTTGAAGTCTACAAGAGAAACCAAGATTTTTTTAGGGGCGAATAAGTTCCATGATGGGAACTAATTCCATGAGGGAAGTACTTTCTGTAGTATTGGACCATCTTATTATTTTTGAGTTTTAAAAAACACCTCTGCCAAACACTAAGGTAGTACTGGTAAAGTAGATTTTTAGAAAAAGATCAGGAAATTTTAATAAATATATTCAATTAAAAATAATGAATATGTTCTCATATGCTCTTGAACCTGCTTTATGGACACTGTTCTGTATTCACAGTGCAGTAGTGTAGGTTTAGCTTTGCAGAGATCTCAGCACCTCAGCTGCCCACAAACCTGGCATTTTGACCTGGGTAAGACCACCTGTGCCTCTGGATTTTTCTTGCCCCCAAAAGGGTGTTGGTAGATTTCTTTTAAAACTAGACTATTCCAACTGTGTTAATTAAAAAAAATAGAAAAAAATATTTATAATATTCCCACATGAATCATAGAACATCATATGCTGTATATCAGTATAGGAACATCACTGACAAAAAAAAGAGACCTGTGTGTTTCTTCCACTATTCCAACAAGTTGTTTTAAACATGTAAGTAAATAAATTGATTTCTGCTCAGATAATTAAAACCAAGCATCTGCTTAAATCTCAGATTTGTGATATGGCAATGAAGTGGGGCTGTGGGAATGCCAGTGACTTCTTTGAAGTATTCATATAATTTACAAGTTGGAAAGAAAATTGAAAGTCCTTTGGTTTTATAATATATTCTCACTTTATTACTAAGTACTTGACTGAAAAGGCTGCCCCTCTGTGCATCAATCTCACTTCTAAACATGGAGCTTTCCTCTCTCTTACCTTCCTCCCATGATGACATTCCTCTTGTTCAAACTCTAAAAAGTTCATATTTCATGAACCCTTAAGGCATCATATTTATAGATCAAATATCCATATCTACATAATTAGGAATGAATTATTTACTGTCTATGAACCCATCTGTTGTTTTCTAACTTCATGCAGATAGCTTAAATGTCTGAGATGAAGCTGAAATGGCTTTAATGCTACCCAGATGTTAAATTGATAAGAATGATCTTTCCAATGCAAACTAATGAAGATCTTATTCTAAAATGTTTGTTAAAAGCTGTATAAGCATTTTAAGTACACTATATTTTAAAATTCTGCATAGATCTGATGCCTAAACAGTCTTTTAAAATCATTTAACTATGAAATGCCTGTGAATTTCTGGGCAGTATTTGAAACTCTGGTCAGGGTAAAGGGCAACTTCATGAGGATGAGCTGGAGAGGGTCAGAGGGTCAGCACGGCAATCCTGCAGCTGGAACAATGGGGAAAGGGGGCGGGGTGATTCGGGCCATTTCTGATCATTTCCTCCTGTCCAGTCCGTGTCCCAGCACTACAGAGCACATGGATCCGTGGGATGACTGGCAGGAGCAGGGAGGGCTGCGTGTGCAGTCAAGCAGAGCTCACCAGCCACATGGGGATTACTTGATGCTACCAGAGGGTGTCACTACAGACCGTAATTTGGAGAGCCATCACAGGCCTGGCACTGCAGCATGGATGGGAAAGGGCTGAGAGGCAATTAATTACACCTCGTTTTACCTGTGTATATTTATATTTACCTGTGCATTTCTAAACAGGCCGTGAAGCGGTTTTTGAAACAGGAGTGCAAATGTCACGGTGTGAGTGGATCGTGCACTCTAAGGACCTGCTGGCTGGCCATGGCAGACTTCAGGAAAACAGGAGATTATCTGTGGAAGAAATACAATGGAGCAATTCAGGTGGTCATGAATCAAGATGGCACGGGTTTCACTGTGGCTAATAAGAAATTTAAGAAGCCAACTAAGAATGACCTGGTATACTTTGAGAGCTCTCCAGACTACTGCATCAGGGACAGGGATGTAGGTAAGCCTCTATCATTGGATGTGAATGCTTTTATTTGTACTCCAAAGATCAAAACTTATAATTTTATTGAGAGAGTGTGTGTATGTATATATATGTGTGTATATATATGTGTGTGTGCATGTATTTATATATATGTAAATCCATGCATGGAGCCATCGGAAACAGGAAAGAAAATATTTTGGAAGGACTTAGTACAAGAACAATAGTTCCTTGATGTCTCTAGGTGTACAACAGCCAGTTGCTCCAACATAATTCAGCAGTTTCTGCCAGATGCTATGGAGCCCTGGAAATTCTGTAAGGCAAAGCTGCTTTCAGTACAAGGCTGAGTTGTTCTCTGGAGGCAGGTCCGTACTGGGCACAGCCACACTCACTGTTGTGCCACACAGCTCACTTCAGAGCTGCCCTAAGTCCCATGATGTCCCTGTGATGCCACCTGCTGTTGCATTTCTTCCTTTCCACGTTGTTGTGCTACCACTGCAGTGCCCTCCTTTATCTGCCTGTTCCCACAGCTCACTGTGACTGTGGACCCCGGCTGCAGACGTGCCTGTCCCCATCGGATCCAATCCAACCCTGCTTGCCCAGTCCAGGCAGCTGTGGGTAGCATGGGGTGAGGCAGCTGGAGGATGTGCAGGTGGATGAAAGAGCAGAGGTCACAGGACACAGCACACTTGGCTGAGTGACACGCTGTTTATTCCACTTCATGAGGCAGTGTTGGCTCTGTCCATGGCAGCCATCACATTTGCAGAAGAGTTGTGCCAGCCCCCGTGGGAAGAGATAAAGTATTGGTGCTGCCATTAACACTGGATTTTCCTGCTTTAGAGATTCAATAGAGACACACTTTTAGCAATGATTCAGAGTTCAAGGCATTGCCAAGCACCAGGAATCATGCTAAAGGCTCTTGACCCATGTATAGTGCTTCCTGATGTGGCAATTAAAAACTAACTACTAGAAAATCAGAAATTTGGTAAAGAGAGACAGACTGAGTAATGCATGAGAGAAGTTGTGGAACTAATTAATAGGTTGAATGGACCAGATTGCACCCCATATGACAAATCTGTAAGTATCTGGATAGCAATGCAGCTCAACTCTCTTTGGCACTGCTGCATGTTTACAGTCCAAGTTAGCTTTGAATAAACATTGTAAAACAGCTGTACTTAAATAAGAACAATATGTGAATTCCTGGTCATGTACTATTGACTTCAATGAACCCAGAATTTCATCTATTGCAATTACATTGTACAGCGTTTCTGGTTAGTTGAGTCATCATCATAATTTTAAATGTTATTTATTATTTTGGCAAGTGATGTTTATTACCTGCATGACCACATACCATTCCTTGAGTAGTGGCTGATACTGTAAAGTCTAATCCAAGTGAATGAATGGGCATAATGTGGCATCATGCAAAGATTAACTTTGCAGACTAGGATTTTTTCAAATTATTTATCTCTTGATGCTGCCTCATTCATTTTAAAAACCATGGTTTCATTTCCCCGGAAGAAGAAGTTTTACACTACCCAATTCTATGTCAAAAAGCCATTTAATAATCTCTTTGTATTAAGCCTAAACTAATTTATCAGTCTTGTTACTGTTGAGGAGAGTGGGCATTTTTCACCAGTGTATTATGTGCATTTGCCAGACACTGACATGCCTGCCCAGAGATGGCAAAGTTTGACATGTTCTGTCTTTGGCTCAGCTCAATATGAGGCTGCAGCTGAGGTGGTGTTCCTTTGCTGCCCAGAATTCAGACAATGTGGCTGTTTGGAAGGGCATCTTTTTAGAAAACTGCAGTAAACCTTTGATAGGATGTGGGATGCCCTGCTGCTTGCATGGAGCAAAGAAAGAGCCACATAAACAAAACTTGACCTGCCTTTGAGGGAAATGATTTTGGCAGCTGCACCACATTTTTTTCATTTTTTGGTGTGCCCTGTTGAGCCTTGCAGGGTGCCAGCCCTGTTAAATGTCTGCAAATTAAATGAGATTATGGAAGTTTGAGTTTGGAAATAGGTGGGGAGCATCTCAGTGTGAGCTGAATCTAATACCACAACATTTTAGTATGTCCTTGGATTCATTCTCCAGGGAATTTGAGTGATTTAGTGCTCCAGGAAAAAAAATTATCTGGAGGTTGATTAGTATTGGAGCTGAATGAAGGATTCACAGAGCAAACCTTATGAAGCTTCATGGCTTGACCAGGAGACAACTTCACAAACTGTAAAATGTCCAAGCCAGTGTCCTCTGTGGCTTGATTGTGCTAACACATAGGAACCAGGAAGTTAAAAGTGCTCAAGGATTTTACCATCAGCAGCCTACACAGGAAAAAGGCAGATACATTCTCTTTCCCCACTGGAGCTTCCACCCTGGGTCTGAGGGGGCAGCTGGACGTACATACATGGAACACCCCAAAATGGGTTTGTTTGGGGGTTTTATTCCTCTAGAAAGGAAAAGAGGAGCAGTTGATTTCAAGAGGGATATAATATGGGAAATCACTAGTAGTAACTTCAATAGCAAGATACTGTAATAACCTGACCACCTCTTCCCTTGCCTAAAGATTTCATGAAGGGACAAACTCAGATTTTTTAGAAGTGTTCAGAATTCATTTAACCCTGCACACATAACTCTGCTGAAATAATTTTTGCTCACAGTTTCATACTCAAAATTTGATAGAAACAGAGAACATCCCAGAGAGCCTTTAAAAATCATTCTAGGTAAACTGTTTTCTTTAATCAACAAATGGCCATTTCTTCAGTGCTGGCCTGGGAAACTCCAGCCTCTCCAGAAGAATCTGTCTCCAATATATACTGCCTGTTCTTTACAGACCTTCTGTACTGGGTATTCTTCATAAGATCCAATAGCTTCAGAGCTTTTCTGTGAACATTATTTTAATTACTTTTTCCCTAAGAACACTTGTGAGGAAACCATCATTGGAGATTTCACTGGTTTCCACTTTTTTTTTTTTTGCTTATGTTTTTGTGTGTGTGTGTGTGAAGTCTAATAATGGATGTTATTGCTTGACACCAGAATTTAATCAATAGAAGGAAATTTTATACTAATAAACACATTTTAGGGCTTTAAGAATGGAAAGAAAATATTTTTCAACATAACACGTGTTGACTTTCAAAAATAACTGTGCAAATTGAGAGAAAAGGACTTGATACACAGACTGTGAAGTTGGCAGTATAAAAAGCTGTGGATGTTTCGGCAGGTAAAATGTGTGCAGGCATGGCAATTCAAGCATTTGAAATGAAAACAAAGAAGTTGTACAAAATCTTTTTACAGGTTAGAACCTACTTCTGCGTTGTAAGTGCTGAGGAGGTGCATTGCAGGTAGCAGGCAGAAAACTCTGCCTTATTTTGTGCAGTGTCTTCTGCCTTCATCACTTGGGCCTGCCAAAGAGAGCAGTTACTTGTCTGGCTCCTCACTGCTGGTCATTGTTAATTTTCTTTCTCACTAGAGAAGCTGCAGAGGTTCTGAAGATGCTGTTTGAACTTTAAAAAAAGGTTGGTTTTTCTCAAAACTGAGCCTTTATATGAATTTGTTTTCACTTTTGTCACAATCTGTGGACAATTAAGTCCCCTGTTCTAGTTGTGTAGTAAATGTTGATGTGTTGTGGTCAGCATCAGATAATACTGGTTTCTGACTGTCTGTTAGTGGCTGAAATGATTTTATTTTTGAGGCTGGAGACGAAATTCCTGTTGAAAGCAGTGGGTGCCTTCTGCTTAGGTTGTCCTTTAGTGCTGTGTGATTTCCCCTTACATCTGGAAATAAGAACATTGGACTTGGAAATTAACTTGTGCCTCAGCTGAGGAATGTGGTCAAACCTTCCTGGGCAGCTCCTGGTGGATGTGGGGGAACATGGGGTCTTTCTTCACCCCCAGTTGCCAATGACATGGCCCCACCTCTGCTCCTGGTTGGGAGTTGTGCTGAGGTGGAGGGCAGCTTTGCCTTTCCTCCACTGGTGTGAATTCATGATACACAATGTCAGTCGTGAATCACAAGCTTGGCCTTTGTGCTGTTTCTTTGGTCTGAACAGAGAGAGCAGGACAAGTGCCTTTAAAAGCTCTACACAAGATCAATTAGGTTGGAAAAAACCTCTGAGATCATCAAATCCAACCTTTGACTGAACACCAACATGTCAACTAGATCATGCACTAAATGCCACACCAAGTCTTTCCTTAAACATCTCCGGGGCCAGTGACTCCACCCCTTCCCTGGAAAATCCATTCCAATGTCTAATAACCTTTTCTGTGGATTTGGTTGTATTTTGCACTGTCTGGGATATGCCATATTGCATATGACACAAACAGCAGAACTTGCATTCAGGTATCCCAGCTGTTTGCTCAGCATCATAGATGGAGGACAGGGTGATGGCTGGGAAGCAGGATCTGGTTTCTTCTGCCACAGGCTTCCTGTGGGACTGACCACAGGTGCATCATGTCATTCTGCATCCCCTGACTCCTCAACCTTGCCTGCACTGGGGGCCACTGGAAGTCTCTCTTCCCCCATTATGGAGTGATTCCTGAAAAAAAGATCTGGGAAAGGGCTCTTGGCATCACTGCTATGCCTGTTATTCCAGTTGCCCCAGTGCAGCTGGCTCTGCAGGGAGAAGTGCAGGGCTGAGGGCTTTGTGGGAGTGTGTGGGTCACTGCTGGGGGTACCTCTCCTCCCCAGGCACCAGCTTTAGGGACAGTGGGCCAGGAGCAGGAGTTACTGCTGGCTTCCTGGTGCAGGGTGTGCCTGATGCACCACGTCACTGCTTGTTACAACCAACTGAGATGCTCCCCCAAATATCTGAGGCTTACTTTAAAATGCTGTCCAGCCATCTCCCCAGGGATGCTGTGCAGAGCATTGGTCCATGGGCAGCAGCATGAACATGCCCAGACGCCAAGGAGCTTTGGGATTTATCAGGCTGCAGGAGCCTGTTTCTGGCTCCCTTCAGTGTGCTTTCCCTCTGCAGCCCCCTCTAGGGTGGCCCAGCAGGTCCCTGCCTGGCTGGTGCCAGTGGCTCTGGGACAGGTGGCCATGGCCACTGACTGAGCTGGGGGCCACAGCCTCGAGCACCCTCCTGCTCTGCCTGCAGCAGACAGGAACCAGCATTTCCACAGTAAAGCTCTCCAGGTGTATACCTTACCCAATGAATATTTAAATATTTAAATAAATGCAGGAATCTAGGCCATGGGAGGGAAGCTGAGATGAGTTCTAAGGGCTGAAACACTTCTTCAGGACAGCTGTTGAAGACTGTCCTAAATTTCATGCAAAAAGAGGAAAATTTGCACCCTCATGGCAGAGAGGCTGGATCATTTGTTGGCCCCAAGAAAAAAACACAGTTTGAGAAGGTGGCTTTGGTCCAGTTCCTGAGACCCTCGTTGCATTCGTGGTTTGGGGTCAGCCCCCATATAATATGAAGTCTTCTGATGCTGGGGGGATAGCAAGGGATGGAAAGACAGTGAAGAGTTGTATGTTATAAACTGCTTTGAGACAGCAGCATCAGTGCATACAACCACAAATTCACCACAGGGAAAAAAAAGCAAGTTGGAATTTATTCAGCTTAAATTATTAATAATTACAATTTAACTGCAGTTTACATTTTTATTAATTAAGATTGGTTTGCTATCCTAGCTCATGCAAATTTTAATTAATGTTTGCATGTATTTGTTTTCCATAAGAAGGTAAAATGTTCCTGTTTGGTGTGCACCTGCAAATACACATTGTAAAATATTTCCAGTTAATTTACTGACCACACCTGTTACTTAGGGAATATCACCTTGCCCAAGAACAGGATGGAGTTGTCATCAGGTCTATGGAAAATGTCAGAAGAATGTTAATTTTCTGGATATATCTGCATTTGATTCATAATAGCAATACATAGGAAATTAGATGAGGCAATTAATTCTTATGAATGTTTCAAATTGGTGGTAATAACCTGTCAGCAGCTGTGGCATTGATCCCAAAATGTACCCTAAAGTCAGTTTGTGTTAGATGAACAGTGGCTCCTATGTGGTACAGTCACTCTTCAGACTAGGCCATGCCTTCCAGAGCCATTTTGTGCCACGTGGATACAGGCACAGGCATTTCAGCCACTCCTAAATGTTTCAAGAACATGACAAGGTTCCTCTCCCTCTTTCTGTCCACAGCAGGCTATAATTTCATTTCTTCTAATCTCATCATGAAAGGGGAGAAGAGCCCTTAATGTTGGCACACGGAGATGAGAGGCACACACAGCAGCAGCTCTTCTGCTGCCACCTGAACTGGTGGAGCAGGGCCTGTGGGTGGGCACAGCAGCGATGCCAAATCCCTGGGGTGCTTCTGCACTCACTTCTACAAGGCTTTACTCACTGGCAGCACAGTTACTTCACCCCTTGGGTCCCTCACAGCCACCAAATTTTGTGGTCTTCTCTTTCCCATCCCTCTCCTGCACACTCAGAGCTCCTCAGCAGAGCCTGCGGGATCCTGAGCACCATGAAGATGCTCCACCTGGGCATCCCATTTCAGACAGTCCTGGGGGTCTGGGTACAGGGAGCAGGAGTGCCTTGGGAAGGATGTCTGCTCTCTGGAGGGGAAGAAAGTGCCAGGGAAAGATGAAGCAAGACGTGATGATATTAACAGAATCAGGCAGACCCTTGAAGTGTTTCCTCCATTTTATTCCTCCTCTTCTCCAGGCCTGATTCCTGGGGGAAATATGGGAGCAATTTTACCTTTATAGGCATTTATCTGGCTTGATATTGAATCTTGGCTGATGTGATGTTAAAGGATCAAATACATCACAAATTATGTCTCCTATACCTCTTTTCACATGCTTGCTGTCTTTCCTTAAAATCCACCTCCTGAGCTTTGCTGCGCTCCGTTTGCAGGGTCCCTTGGGACAGCCGGGCGGGTGTGCAACCAAACCTCCCGAGGCATGGACAGCTGTGAGGTGATGTGCTGCGGGAGGGGCTACGACACGTCCCGCGTCAGCAGGATGACAAAGTGCGAGTGCAAGTTCCACTGGTGCTGTGCTGTGCGCTGCCAGGACTGCCTGGAGGTGGTGGACATCCACACCTGCAAGGCGCCCAAGGGCACCGCCTGGGCCTCCCGGACATGACACACGCTGCTGACGCTGGGCACCACGGCCTTTGCCCTTCCTGGGGCACGGAATGCATCAGAGGTCTTTCTTACCTTTATGCCTGTTTTGCCTTTGTTGTTCATTGCACAGAAGCTGCTGAAAAAATTGATATAAACCCTGCAGCATTTACTTTGCATTCCTGCATGACAGTGTTGCTGCAGTTATCTCTGCATAAACAGATGCAGCTCTGGAAAGACGCACTCATGCCGAGACTCTCCCAACCGCCACGTAACTCTCCTCCAGAATCCTTGTGGCAATTCATTCCTGCCATCAGGAACACAAGAAGATACAAAATATGGCACTTTTACAAGATCACTACCACCTCCAACCAGGTGGGCTGGACTTGCTCAAGCATTTTCTGAAGGATCTTGGGCAGGTCACAGTTGAGCTCCGGATACCGAATGGCTCAGGAGTTTGAGCACTGGTTGGTGATTACCTCATGGAAGAAAATTTTTGGCCAGATTGGTGAAAAACTTTACTGGAAGGGTGTTTGTTCATCCTGGGTGGATTGGAGTTTCCAATAAGGTGGCCACCTGAGGCCACCCTGGCCACCATTAGCACACTGTGGTTTCCTGTGGGGCAGGAATTGGCCCATGGCCCAAACCAAAGGAAATTGCAGGAGATGTATTCAGCCACAACACTTTGATAAACTATTAGAGCAAAAGCAAATGTCTTAGTTATATGTTTGTGAAAACTTGCCTTAAAAGCTTTAAAAAAGTAATTAACTGCTGAGGTTTTTGGTTTGTTTTTTTTTCTGACTTGAAGGATTGAAGAGAATGGTTTTTCACCCTAGTAAAGGCTGGGTACAGGACACTCAACTACCTAAGGACAAGGCTTTCTCTTTTTCACATACACAGTAGTGGAAAAATATTTGTGAACAGTGATGGAGAAGGAAATGCCTTTCCTCAGTAATGATTTGGATTTTAAAGAAGTTATCCGCTTCTATGTTCTTTTAAAGTTAATAAATCTATTAAATGTGCTCAAAATGATGCTTTCCACTCAGATGGGGACATCCAGATTAGATTTTTTCTGTGTATTTTCTACAAAACTGCATGTCTATGATTCGGAGTGTATCGGCTTGTGATGGAGGCAGTTACAGGTTGTGCCAGGTCCATATGCTGGGCTGGGATCAGCACAAAACAAGAAGTTGCTGTAAAGATGTGCAGGCCTATGAGGGCCAGAGATTGGAGCCTGGGTGGAGAGGAACTGGGTCAGAGAGGGACCAGCTGCTTCTGCACAGGGCAGAGATCAGCAACATGAACAAAGAGAAAAATGTGTTCTGTGCCAATAAGTATAATAAGGTTCTGAAAAATCACCCATGAAGAGTAGAGACAGGTAACATAATAAAAAAATGACATAGGGAAAGGAGGCTGAATGAAAGGCAAAATTTCCATATGAAAATTAAATAGACTGGAAGAACATTAGCAGGTACAAACTGTGCAGGAAAATGTTATATCCAAGTAGCTAACCAAGGCAATAAAGTGAATACTTTGGGTATGTTTTGGTTTTGGAACTTTCTTAAAAAACTGTTTAAAAAGAGGGGGGGGTTGGCATTAAGTGGTCTTGAGGGAGCAGTCATTTACATCTGCAAAGCCTTCAGAAAAGTTTGTGTCATTAAAATTGGTAATTCATCTCCAGAAGGCACAGCTGATGTTCAAAGATTAGGAGGCTCCAGAATGTTCTCTATTTGGACAATAAGATAATGTTTCAGTTACTGGATATGGAAATGATCATGGCTGGAGGTAGCAATAATCACACTTCTGTCTATAAAGCAGCTGCTGGTGGGAACAGCCCTTCCCACGTGTCTGTGCACGTGCAGTGTGTGTATAATGTGTATATCTGTACCCACAGGCAGCTCAGGGTTATACTGCTGGCCTCTTCATTGCTGCCAGTTCTGGCTCTGGGCTGAATAAGGAATATTTCATACCTAACTGTATTTAAAGGTGAACTCCAAGGAGAATTTTTATTGGGATTTCACTGTGAAATTAAATCCACATGTAGTTTGTAGACTCAGCAATATCATACTTTAAGCCTTAAAGAATTTAAAAGCAGTATAATAATTTTTAACCTTTTAGAACCATTTTTTTTTTTAAGATTCAAGAATCCTGAGTAGTCTAAAAGATTACCTATTTAATAATGTTGGATATATTTCAATGATTCAGAAAAAAAGGCTCATCCTTACAAGAGAACTTGTTCTAGGTAGTTGAATGAAGGGTAATGAAATCAGATCTCTTCTTAAATCTGTTATTTGTTTAATATTCCAGAAAATCAACTCACCTGAATTCCACAGTCCCAGATAAGGTGTTTTGGAGTTGCTGTATTAAAAGTGTATTAACTTCTATTCCCCAACCTGGTCCTCCTCCACTGAGGCACATCTCCCTGTTCCAAACCTTCCTCTGGCTCAGAGGCCTGTGGTTCCTGAAGGCTGCTCTTACCAGTAAAACCAGGAAGATGGGACATTGAGTCCCTTGGCCTTTTCAGTGTCCTCTGTCACCCTGTCCAGCAGCAAGCCCAGCCAGGTGTGCACAGCAGGCTGATGTTCCCATTTCAGGCACATGCTGTAGCCATAAACTGTCATGAAATGCCTGCATCAAAACCACTTCACCAGAGGAAACCCAGAATATTTCACAGCATAACAAATGGGTAAGTGCTGAGCTGGCAACTTACTTGATGGCAGTTTTTTCTGTATTTTTTTTCAGTTTTTTTCAAGAGTTCAAGGTAGACTTCTTACAGTTGTAGGTATTTCTGCTGCCTCTTCCACGAACAAATGCACTCCCAGAAACTTTTTCTATTAGAGGTAAAGGACACTCAGAGATGAAAGTATTGCTAGGATAGGTGCCTCCACGATCTTCAGCAAATCCAACAAAGAATGTAAGAGTGGGAAAAAAAGAGGAAACAAAAAAAAGAAGAAACAGAAATAGGCATGGCAAATGAAATAATACTGTAGTTTTTTTCTATGGAATAAATTTACTCATGTATTTAGTCATGAAGGGGAAACAGCTGTCTCTAGGTAGACATTTTACTGTCAGAATAATGTTAGCTGAGGCTAAAGGTTGTAGGATTATTTTTTAAATATGCAGTCCAATTTTCTTGAGGGAGTTCCCTTTAATTTGCTGCATGAACTCAGGATCTAGCAGCGCCCTGAAATGCCGTTAGCCTGCCAAGCTTTTTGGGATTGCTTCCTCCCCACTATTTTCTACAAACTTTACCCTAAAAAATGCTTTGTTTAGGTAAAATCTCGTAAAAAAAGTTTAATTTTCTTTTACCACATGGAGAATGAAGAATGTCTTAGGAATGGTGGTGTATCTTAGGGCATGTGGGCATTGAAGCTTGAGAGAGATTGCTGCTTTTCCTTTTCCTGGAAAAATATCTAAACCAAATTTGTGCATCTCATCCTGGGCTCCCATGCCTGTGTGCACTTCTTTGCAGATGTGAATTAAAGTGCTGCATTTCTGGTACTGTGCTGCACAGCTGCTGAAGGCCATCCAGCCTGCATGCCCAAACCTCAGTTGTTAGTCACTGCCTGCAGGCTTCATGTCCAGCTTCTTGTGGGGCTCAGTTTATCATGGCAAGGGGGAAAGGAATGTTTGGGGATTAGTGAAGATTTGGATCTGGGGAGGGAGAGTGCTTTTGCTAAGAAAAAACAGCTCTTACTCCAGTGTGGCAGCACAAAGGGCACCAATGATCTCTATTCTCTGTGGTGTTTGCCCCACACTCTTTGGGAGGGCTTCATGTAGGTGGTGGCTGCCTCCAAGGACAGAAGTGGTTTTGTGGTCACATGTCACACACAGCCTGCAGGTTTTACCTACCATTTCAAATGATAGAAATGAACTTATTATCAGAAAGACAGAGGCAGCTCATGGGCTGTAACCACAAATGGGATTTTGGGATGTTTCTTTTGTTAAGAGCTCATTTGCTTGGGGAAACAGATGCAACTTCATAACGTTAAGATCTCTTGTGAGAAAGAAGCAAATGCATATGAATCCATACATTGACAGCTCCCTCTGTGGTGGGAGCTGGGCAGGAGTCTCGCTGGAAGCCGGGGGGAGCCAGGGCTAACTTTTACAGTCTGCTGTAAGTAGAGCCACTGAGGTTTTCAGGGCCACCACAGGGTGACAGCCACACTGGGTCTGAAGGAGTGTGTGTGGCATGTGCAAGAGGCGCAGCTTCCTTTGGGTGTTTAACTTCTGCAGGTTTCTCCAATGTGGCAAAACTCCTGGTAATTTTCCTCCTTTCCATGCTCTGAAACAGCAGTCTATGTGCAGCATGCACAACCAAATGATGACAGAGAAAGCAGCAGCCCTCCCCTTGGTGTAGCACTCGCCTCTCTGAGTGCAGCTCCTGCCAGGGAGCAGCTGTAGATCTGTCCAGTGGGAGGGAGGGACAGAAGGGGGCCAGCCTGACTCGACACTCTTGGGGGATCCTCTCCTTTTTTAGTTCTATGCAGGTTATAGGGCAAAGAGATAATGTGTATACAAATTCTATTAAGTTGTCTTTAAAGAAAAAAAACCAGGAACTGCTAACATTTGGAGTCAAAAAGCTTCCTCCACCCTTAAATCTGAAGATGAGTTATTATCTGAACCAGATTTCCACAAGGCTCATCTCTGCACTAAGCCAGAGGCTTTCCATCATTATAAACATGGGCTGTGTTTGCTTTTTGATCTAAGCCATACTGAACTTCACAGGAAACATGTCAGAGACAGCAAAGCCTAAGGCAATAAACTCTGCCCAATGAAAAAAATTCTTATGTCTGATTTGCCTAGTCTTCCAGATGCCTAGAATTATAATTAAAGAGAGATTTTCTAGATAAAAAATTCATGGCCCTTTACTGCTTATCAGGGAGATAGATACTAGAAATAGAATTGCATAAAGGTATTTTTGAATTCCTAACTATTCCCCATAGTTCAAGGAAAGGATGTGATTCTTCCAGGAGTTAAGCATTCCTTTTTATCAGTATTTCAGATAGTAATTCCCACACAGATCATAGTAGCTTCGAACAGAAGGCCAAACCTCAGCTTCTGACAAACACAGAGATTTGTACATGGCTAGATACACACTGATGTGCAAATGCATTTATATTTAGGACTGTGAATCACAGCAATTTATTCTTCTGAAATGCAGGGTATAGGTGGCTGGGAATAAGTGATACAAAGCAGCACAGGACAAGAGCTGACTGTGCCAGATTCTTGATTTTCAGCAGCCTTAAATAATTCTGACAGTGCTGTTTTGAGGCAAACAAAAAAATATGGTTATCCCTAGTTTTTCAGCTGGAGATACATAGCAGCACCTGCTGTGAGGGTGTTTTCTGTGGCTGTTCTAGCAATTCAGATGAAATTAGGAGAACTCAAATATTGGTCCACTTCATACTTCCACCTGCTTATCCACTAGCAATCCATTATCTCTAATCTTATGCCACATCCTACATTAACTGCTAGACAGACTAATTTCAACATTACAGAGAATTGTTTTGCAGGAGTAATAGCCAGAGATGGTAAACCTGTATGAAAACCCCAGGAGCCTCACCAGGTCTAACATTTGTCCTTGGAGCTCTCTGGTCTTCCAGACCTTGGGGCTTCCCCAGGTCTCACTCCTACTGCTGATTGATTTCTCCTGGTGTGGGGCTGCCTTTTTTAATCTCATTGCACAGCACTGCTTACATGGTACTTTAGCCTACTTGAACAAACATTTTGTCTTCTACTAGACTAATGTGTCTGTGATCAAGTGAACAAAAAATATTGTAATGCATCTTCTATTGTTAAGAAATACTTTCCTTTTATACAAGTTCTAGTACTGGGAGTTTTGTCTCTGCTCACTCATTTCCTCATTGATAAACACTTACCTGCTAGTGATCACAGTCCCTTGAACTGCTCAGTATTTTAAGAGCAACAAGTTGAAAGGGTGAAGTGGCATTTTTGATCCACTGCATCAGGGTTATGCTTCCTTATCTATAAGGTGAGCTAGAAAAAAAATCCTTGAGGCATCTGTAAGGATGCACTTTTAATTCTTGACAGAGAGGACAGCTTGCTTCCACTTCCAGATCAAAATCTTCATTTTAGAGCTGGCCTTGGAAGTTTCCATTGACAATGGCTAAGTCATAAATGAATACTTAGTCTAAACAGTCACAGCACAAGGATAAGATTTCCTGAGGTGAGCACTAATAGTGAAACACCAACCTCTCTATTAATTGTGCATGAACTAACACCCATTTTACTAATGAGCCTTCAGAACGTACCTGAAACACCAGGGGTGTGAAGAAAATCGGTCAAATATGTGGTTTCTTGAAAATTCAAATGAGGATACAGTGACATCTGTGCAGAGAAGGGAATCAGAAACCCGTGTGCCATCCAAACTGCCTGGAGAGCCTAAAGCTGCTTTAAGCAGGAGCTTCAACTGCCTAGAAGCTTCATCCAGACTGCTGAAGTGAGGGCCTCACTCTAATTAAACTCTGAAGGAAAGGCAGTAAAAAGGCAACAAAAAGGAAGAAAAGGCAACAAAATGTTGAACAGGCAAGAAAAAAGTTGCTTAATTCTACCATTATTAGCATGTTTCATTAATTGAATGTGTAACTATGCCCTCCTTAGCTATGGTGAAACAGATACCACACATTTAAAAAACAAAATTTAGAACCTGTGTTCTGAAAAAAATCGAAAGACAGCAATGCTACAATACACAAAAGTTTATTTTTTTTCTTTTCTGAAGGCAAAATATAATAGAACCTAACATCAATGTATTTTGTACAACAAAACAGGTTTTATATGAGAACAGACAAACCATGAAGAGTTTTTAAGTCTTATAACTGCTTCCCTTTTTAATCATGCTTTCTTGTGGTCAACAAAAAGTTGGCACAGAAGATGTCATGGCAGTCAGTCATCAGGCATGCTCCCTCAGATCCTTGTCAGCTGGTGCCACAGGCTGGAGGGCAGGATACTTTCTACTTTTTCCATCACAAAATTTAAAGGGGCAAAGAGGGTGCTGAGAAACTGCAAAGAAATCAGACAAATCAATTAAAATCCAGGAGACAATACATCTCAAGAGAAAGCTGTCCAGTAAGGTAAGATATTCCTGCTGTGATCCTCTGTAAAATTCTCCAGCATGATAAAAATTATGTAATTCACACATAAAGACTTTCAAATTCTGGCACCTTGCATATACAGAGATTTCTGGATTTTGCAATAAAGAAAGCAAGAGCCTCATTTTTACAAAGATCAAAGTGATGAACTACAGAAGTTTTCACACATTTCATATCTGAGGTTGAAGCTCATACTGAAGCCACAAAAAGCTCAACCCAAAAGCTACTGGAGAGAAAGAGAGGCTTTTTTATAACAGAGGTCTGCCAGACCAGCTCAGAGACCGAAAGCCTGTCTTGAGATTCAGGTTTAAAATGGTTCAGAGTTATCTACAGATCTGCTCTACACACTGAGGCATCACTAACTGTAATTTATCCTAACATACTCTGCATCACTGACTGAAATTTGTATTAACAACCTCTATTACAGAACACAACACTCAGACTTCAATATTTTAGTGTTCAGACAGACATATGAAAAAAATTAAAATGAAAAACATTTTATCACAGAAAAAACCACTGGCAGCTACATGTCACAGAACTCAAGTATTCAAAGCACTCCTGAAATACATATTAATTTTAATTAACTATCAATACATTTGAGAAATACATATTAACTGTGATTTACATTGCCTGCAATTCAACTCTACACATTCCATACAGCTATGCTGGAGCCCTACATGTGTATGAGAGTACAGCATTTATGATGCTTCTGCATTTTAAAGGCAATAGTAAGCACTCTGATTCTATTTTTCCTCTTGGATGTGTTTGCAAACAATGCAGACACTGCATCATGGACAACTTGTGCATCAGGGGAAAACCAGGTAACACCACCACTGGTAATGCCATTTTGTCCTAAGCACAGGTCAAAGGAAACACTCACTGAAGCAGAACAGGTATTTTGGTTCTGGTGCTAAAGGTCAAGCTGTGAAACATGAGCCACAGCTGAATCAATGAAATACTAACTCACCTAATCTTAGAGGCTGCTCTTTCTGTTTCAAGGGCCTTAGCCCAAGGAGAAGCATTCCCTCTGGTTATGCTCTGAAGTGCTTAAAGAAATAACACTTGGTAATTCTGGAAAATGCAAAAGGCTCTTCAGAGGATATCTTCTGCTATTTGAGCAGCACTTGATTTATGTGGTAAGCTTGTACCATCTCATCTACTGGAATGAAACTCAGCTTTGTAACTGGTGCAACTTACATACTCGTTAAATCAATTAAACAAGAATAATTTGCCTGACAGTGACTTTTACTGTAATTCATAGGAATTTTGTTGCTCAAGTAGTTAATTGTATTCTATAGAAAACTCAGCATATTATCTGCAGCTTAAAATAAGCCAAGTTTTTCTCCACCTGGAAAATCAACTGGTCTACAAAACACCTTTAAACTTACGGATACCAAAACCTGACTTTGTTAAGTCTAAGCAAAACCTTTGTTGACAACAAGAGAACACCTGTTCTCTTGAGCAAGGTGATGTAGCAGTATCTGTGCTGGGGCAGTGTGGCCCTTGGAGTGCTCCTGGTGCTCCTTTCCTCAGCAGCAGATGCCCATGCAGCTTGCTGGCAGCACTCAGGAGAGCTCAGTCACCATGATACACACTGAGATATCGTCCCAGGGTTTGGTTCTGGTGTTTTTTAACTGCTTCGAATTTCCTTTTGACTCTGAGAGTCTTTTTCCACAGAGATCAAAAAAACCAAGACCAGCAGCAGAGTAAGAACTCAGGGTGGCAGAAGGGGTGATGTGATGGGAGACCTGTTTTCTATTATTATTTTGTGTTTGAAAATAAAACCATCAACCTGGCTATTTCAAAGCTGGCAGAAAGCAGCTTTCTGGTGGCACCTTCTGAATAGTGCCATTTGATTCAAATATATATGCAGAAGTCTCTTTTCAAGCTTTTCCACAGTGATTGGTGTTTTCATGGAGAAACTGACTACTGAGTGCTGAGCCCCGGATCCGTGTGTTCCCTGCCTCAGCATCTGCAGAGGTCCCAGCAGATGAAATACCTCCCAGGGCAAACCCACCTGCTGAACTGAGCTCTCATCCACCACAGAGGAAATACTGAGACACATCATGTGAGTGATCCCAGGCAAACAAAGGAATGAAATCAGGAAAGGCAGTCTTTCTGAAGTTTGCCTCGTTTTGAAATTTTAACTAGGCAGTACACTTTTAGATATGTCTGTTAACTTGAATTATATCATGACCTCTGTGTTAATACATCTCTTAATTTTATTTAGATGTACTGTTATTATGATCATGTTACGAAAGACCCTGCACTTACATATTTTTAATTATTTCCCAGGTATTCTGCATGTTAAAGAAAGAAATTCTATACTAGCAACAGTGGCCTGGCAATTTTATCCAAGCCATGCAAACAGAAATTTGTTCTGCCTACATTTATTTCTTAATTGACTTCCATAAGCCTTTTTTTATAAAGATCAGCTATGAAAATGCTTCTTCCTAACCAAGAGAAAATGCTAAGATCTACTGTTAATTTAAGTTTACTTAGTCTGACAAAATGTCAAGGTAGAACTGGACTATTTCAATTTCATTATGAAAGAGTCAAACTTACTTCCAGATACAACACAGTGTGCACACATGCACGGTTTCACAATGTAATATAGCACCATCACAATGACTTCCAAGCAGACAGGAATATGTAATTCCATAAATATAGCCACAGAAACAGCACACTCATCTTTGAGCTGAGCTATTTAGGGCATTAGTTACTTATGAAATGATCTTCCCTAAAACTGAGAGGAAAGACTCAAGGCTGGCCCAACCTTTTCTATTCTGTCCTGATACAGCTCCATTTCAAAGAGATGTCTGCCACAATTTTCTTCAGCCTCATGCCTCTGGGACACTTTTCCCAGAGAAGAGAACAAAAATGAGCCTTCTGAATTGAAGCCTTTCTATGAGCTACTAAATCAATGTCACAGGCTCTGAAATTCTGTCCTTCCCATGAAAAAAGAACAAACCCGTCAGTTGCCACATGGTTTATATAAATCAAAATATAGCTGAACTAAGCCATAATACATGTTAACTGACAGAATAACTTAATCCATACAGGTTTGAAGATCTTGAGTAATTTTGCCATCTTTATGCACATACTGTAGCTCATGTTTCAATTCTATTTGTCTGTGCTTACTAACTAGAAGCTTTACTTGCTCTGATATGCAGAAGTGAATAACCCCATACAGTGCCTTGGGCTATCTATCTTCATATTGACACCAAAGGCAGCTACACTTACACATCATGGAAACAGATCCTTCTGGTCTGATTCACTCACCAAATGGCTTTGGAACCTGCAAGCTCCAAACCATGGAGAAACAAATACCAACATGTCACCAGTGGAACTTCCATTATCTCTCTCTGCAATCAAGTTACCAAGCAAAGCCAGGTGTTTCAAGCCCATGAAAACAGTCTGCCAGTTTTCTCCAACTCCAGCAGATCACTCCCTGTGGCAGGAAAACTAAGTACAAAATCTCATTATGCTGCCAGCAAATAGTCTTGGTTCAGGATACAAGGCTGATAAACACAGGAACAAGGCTAACAGGGACAGACTGGGGATCTGCAATTGTGACAGTACCAGAAAACTAAAGATTTGATTGAAAGAGCCAAACAAGGGTCATACATTTCAGTAACTTCAGTAACTGAGTAACAGAAAGAAACCCAGCCTCTGAATCCAAGAAAAGCTTTACAGGAAAGTTTATGATCATATGCCCCAGTTAAACACTTACTGTCTACCTGACACCTACGTACACACTCAAGAAAAAGAATGAGTAATAATATTTCAGGTATGTTTCACCACTTTTTGCTGAGAGAAGAGGCATCTTCTGCTACAACTGATCTTATTTTCTGTCTTCTAGAGCTAATGAAAGAAAATTCTTGTTGCATGGCTGCTGCTGTACCAGGCCTCTGTCAGCCACAGGCCTGGTTTAACAAGACTCGGCTCACCTGCGAAGGGAGTCTCTTGCCCTTTGCAAAAGGGTTTGAAAGGATACTGACAATCTGAGATTTGCCAAAACCTTTCAGCCTGGCCTCCCCCACCCCACTCCCTATATCCCCAAATCAAAAGAACCAAAGACATTAAAAACAAAGCCAGGAGGCCAGTTTGGAAACACGAGACCTAGAACGGAGACAAATATATTTGAGAAAATATATTACAATGGAAGATATTCAGTATTTACTGGAGAAGGTATTTTTTACTATCCTGGAGACTGTGTGTTAGTGGATTTTTCATCTCCTAACATGCTAGAGCTGTGATGTTCTTGGTTTTGCAAAGAAAAAAGTTTGGTTTAGAATAATTCATGGCTCTTCCCC
This sequence comes from Thryothorus ludovicianus, assembly GCA_013397245.1. Classification (NCBI taxonomy): domain Eukaryota; kingdom Metazoa; phylum Chordata; class Aves; order Passeriformes; family Certhiidae; genus Thryothorus; species Thryothorus ludovicianus. Next base: position 446,294 of record VZTB01006393.1, read on the forward strand.
CTCATCCTCCAAAATTTATTAATCCTTGGTAGATTAAGAAAGCAAAATTAGGAGAAACTTATCTGGATATAGTTCAGAAAAGTTATAAAGGAAATATTGAGACTACTTCCCCCTTAGCAGTTCTGAGAAAAAACACAGAACTTTGTCCTGGTTAACTCTCATACTGAGAGTTTCTATTGCATCAGAAATCACAGCAGCCATCACGACTCTACAAAAATAGAGGGGTTCTCTAAACTGTTACTAGTTATTTTAGTGGATGATATATGAAAATACACATATTCATTTCTCCCACCAAGCCCTTTTCTTTTTTTTGGCAAAACCACAAAACATCAAACCTAACCTAAGATAGCCACATAAACCAGAGAAGACAAACAGCCGTGTCTTACTGATTAGCAACCTCAGCAGTTGTGCTATGTCCCCCTGCTCAGATATGGACTGATGCTCCTCAATATGCAGATATTTAACACCTGGCAGGAGTTAGCTGAGCTCTCCCTGCAGTGGTGTCTTTATTTACCAGAAGGGAGCAACAGCAGCAGAGAATACTCACAGCTTTTGCGAAGACTCCCATAAGCTCTGGGAACTGATGTGTCAGGAGGGCAAGCATGGCTGTGAAAGAACAGAGTCCAGCAGTGAAGAGGATGAAGAAGGGAAGCTCTTTCTTGGGATAAACTGAAACCTCATGAAATGCTGTAGAAAAAGATATGAGAAGGGGAAGGCATTATACATTGGAAAAAAATCAACACAACACCAACTGAAACCAAACTAAAGTTCTTACATAGTTTAAACAACTAGAGACACACAAAGATGCTTTGGAAGGAAGAAGATGGAAGGTCTGATACATCTAAGGACATTACTGCTGTGTCAGTGGTCTCTGCCAAGTTAGTTCTCTCTAAAGATCATATTGCTGGTTTACTCTTGGCGCTCTGTACGTCACTTTTGTCTTCCTTGTGTCAGCAATAGCCATAATGCAGCTCTGCAACAGCTAATCCCAGAAAACAGACTCAGACACAAAACACCCATTTTTTTAATGTACATCATTAACTAACCCCATGGTTGCAAGTTTGCTAATGCTGATACACAGAGAGAGCAGAAACATGTGCCCAGGAGCAGCAGTGAGCCCAACCCTTATGGAAGCATTGCTGCAGACCAGTAAAAGCAGGCTGCAAAACTACAGCCTTTTAACTGCAAATTCTTGGTGTTTTATTTGCAGAGCATGAAAAAATATACTAAAAGCAGGACATATAAGCATGGATTTCAAAATCTGGTAACTAAATGAACTGCGAATTTTTAAGATGTTTGTTAATATACACTGATAGGAATACAGAAATTTCCTTGACTCTGGTATAAAAAAACCTTCACTGGACTTTAGGAAAAGCAGCACTGAGATGACTAAAAGGGTTAGAAGAGGATAATGAATATTTTTACCAGAAGGATATACCCCTTAAACTTTTATGGCAACTCAGATTCAAGGTGAAAATTCCTCTGGGTTGGCAAAAGATTGGGTGGATGCTCACCTGTTTCACTCCTTCAGTCTATGGCTCAGAGCTAGAGTCAAGATAAATGCAAACTTTGAAACACTTTTTTCTCTTATAGGACCAACCTCAAGGCTTCCCATAGACTCAAATCCTATGGCTATTCACATATATGAAACATTACTCTTCCATTTTGCCTACTTTCTTTGCATTCAGCCAGAGTGGAGTGGTTCTCAGAACCAAAAGCAGCAATTCATAAGAATTTAAATTAGAATATTAAAAACTAAAAATAAGTATTACTCTTGAGTCCGCTAGCTTGGTCAGATAAAAAAAAAAAGTAGGGATAAATTAAAACATCTCTTCAATTTAAAATAAATGTAGAGATCAGAAATACCAGAACACAGACTTTGTAAGTCTAGGATCTCTTGCCCTTTTCTTGCATTGCCTCCTCACACAGGCTCAACCCTGATGTTCCACTCTGTTATCCAGTCAGGGCAAAATTTTGTAATTGGTATTTTTAATTTGGAGAGCCTATGAGATTGTTGTGTTCTGATGTAATTCCAGCTGACTCTCCCATAAAACACACACAATTAAAGGGTGTGGACAGGTATGCAAAACCCCTCTAACCCACCTGTGTCTGTCACAGTTGCTAAACCCTTCCCTCACCTAACCCGGGAGATTCTGCAGTGAAAGGCATTTCCCCTAAGTGCCAGAGCAGGACACACTGCCTGCAAACGCTGCTCAAGAGCCCTGCTGTAAGCTTGTAACTTTTGACAGGATTCGTTTTGCATCTAAAAAGAGAATGCTGAGCTATTCTGCATGACTTTGTCATTCCTAAATCTCCTGACACTCCACCCTCCCCAGCTCAGCATCCCTCTGAGTAAAGCAAGCAGAGCATTCTGAGAGGTGTTGTTATAATTAGGATGATTATAATGGGGTGGGGAGATACTGTCAGTTGCCAAGGATTTCTGAGTAATATCAGCAAGAATGTGCTGTGGAGGAGAGACTTACAATGAGTGGATTTTCGCTGTATTATTCTCACCTAACGTTTACTTATGTAGGTTTATAAAAAGAGGCAACACCTTTTTCAGCCCAAACCAGAGAGTTTCTGAATGAAACACTACAAAGGGTGCAAATGCCCTCAAAACCAGCCTTCCCAGCAGAAGCAGGCTTCATTTCACTTATTCCAGAACAAATTTTTCTTTATTCCTTCTTTGGGGGAAAGAAGATGAGAGAAGAATCTTCTTCCTTGGATCAACTTTTATTTGCCTCCTCTGCCCTGACCCTGCAAACTTGTGTGTGTTCCACTTGAGCTCACACAAAGTCCCACGGAGAGAACACATGTGGGAATGAAGTGTAACTGCAAGATTGGCTGCTTTGGCTCTTCCTCTGCATTCCTGAGCTTCACTGCATGCAGTGCAATGAGTCTCATTAGCTTGGACTGTAAGGCTTCTTGAGGGCTGGATCTCCCTTTATATCCATATCTGGGAACACTGCTGGCACTTCCCTAATACATGCCATAAACCCACATAAAACTGACTGAGATGACTTCACATCAATCTCTTCATAACAGTACACTTGCCATAACATGAAGAAAACCCTTTCTTGTAAGACTGCTTTTTGGAAAATGTAAGCACAGCCTTTCACGAGTACTAGCTGAAGTAATGATCCAGCTGTCCTCAAGCAAGCTGGATCCTGCCTGGGAATTTAAGTAGCTAGTGTGTCTACCAAAGATTAACAAGGCTGTGACACTATGCTCATGGTTTGATGGAATGTTAGCCTAGATGAAAGATCAGTGTCTTGGCAAGAGAGAATAGCAAGATCTAACTGATTTGGATCTCTTTGGTAATCTCTCTCCCTGTCTGTAAGCTGTCAAAAATAATAAACACAGCTAATTGTTATGAACTAGGCTGAGGAGCTGCCTCCTGAACCATCACAGGAGCTCCAGAGGCTCACAGTCAATCTGGTTATTCTAATCCAGTGGACTCAATTTAAAAGGCATCAAAGGAGACCGGTGCTGCAAGACCCAGGTAAATAATTCTTTGGTGTCAGTCATAAGAATAAAAACGTTGAACATACATGGTAGTAGTTCTCTATCTGCAGTTTCTGTACAAATTGGGTAAGGGTAGAAAAGATGTCCTTTCTCCAGTGGATAGGGGATCATTCTGAAAGCTGAAAAGAAAACACGGTGCATAAATTACTGTGTGTGGCAGTCATACTTAAGAATACCTGCAATTCTGAAAAACAAACACACACAAAACATTTATATTTGGTTGCAAACAACATATAAATTGCTTAATGAGATGCCAAAATAGAAATCTACATTGACCTTTTAACCACAAAAACTCCTATGTTTATTTTTATCCTCGAGACAATGTTCACAAACGTCAGGTGAGACCACATTACAAAGACATACAAAAATGTTTGCATAATCAAAGCCTATTATACTTCCACAGGCAAATTTACACATTTTGTCTTAGGCTTTTAGGCTGAAGAATTTTTAAATTTCAGGGGAAAGAAATGTATCTGATATAACAGGTATAATTTACGAAAATGACCAGCCAAGCCTGTAACTTCAGACCAATGGAGTCTTTATGCGTGAAGAATAATAGAAGTTTTTCATGGAAAAAATACACTACTCTTTTTCCATCACACTCCAGCAAGCCAGGTAACACTGATGACACAAGCTCTGAGAAACAGTTTTCCAAACCAGTCATGTTTTCATTTTCTATGTGGCAATCAAAGATTAATACTAAATTATCAAACCCAGCTTCCTCTCATGTATTCTTTCTAAATGCAGTGGACCAAGTCAGGTTTCCAATATAAATCTTCAGGTCATGGATTAAATAATATTTAATCTTATGAATTTTTAAAATTGAAAATAATAACAGAGAGTGAGGGAAATGAATTACTAAATCTTGACAGTGCTGATGTCATAGGCCATCTAAGTGTGGTTTATGGAAACATCAGAATACTTGACTGAAATATAGCTTTGCAATCAAGGCATCCTTTTCCATTATCCTATATATTATTTTCACTGTTAAAATGTCATCAGCATGTTATTCTCACTCCTATGAACATCAGCCTCTGAAGCAATATTTTCCCCAACAGATGTCCCAGAAGCACTGTACACTGCAGTTGTTAGGGACAGCCCACTGCCACACAATAACACTCCATTATCTCTTGCTCACAAGGCAACTTAAGAACTCATTTAAATACACAGTCCCCCAATATTTTCAGCTGTGCACACTGCATTTGAAATTATGTTAGCTGCGGTTTTTGTGACATTTTATTATTGTATTTTTCTTGATTGCTGCATTTAGAGCAAATGGTAAAGAAGGCAGAGATCCTGAAAGACTGTAAACTAACCTGGGTTGTAATGCTCTTCCAGCATTAACCACCCCTCTCCATAGCAACCCAAAAAGCCAAGTACAAATACAATAATTCAAACTGTGTATGATCTTAACACACAACAAACTTGAGTGTCTGTACAAAAACATATGTGGAATGATGTTCAATGCTCATTTCTTCAAAACCCTTAACACAAGTTTTTCCTTCCAATTTGGCTTAATATTGAAACAGACAATCAAGCTTCTTCTGCCCTACCCTAAGCCACAGCAGTATTAAGATTTTAATCAAAATAAAATGGGAGGTAAAGATATTCCTTTTACATAACAAGTGAAAAATGTCTGGATAGATTTTATTCAATTTAAGCAGTCATGCTTGATATGAGACCAACTATGGGATATTTACAGTAAAACAGTTTTGTTATCAGCCATGGAAGGAAGTGCTCTGGCCCATGTGGATCAGTTTGTGTCCATGTAGGTCCTTCTCTGCCTTACTCCTATGGTATCACCTCGTCCTATTTTACATTAATTGACTCAGAGGCAGTTTGTCACTCACCCATGCACTTGCTGCAAGAGCTACTGGAGCATTTGGGAACCCCTAGGCTTCTCTTCTTCATGCAAACAGTAGGAATTCTGACACAGGTTTAGAAACCAATAGTGACAAATCATCACCCCTGACACTTGAGAAACTTGGTTACACTTGAAACTACAGACCTCCTGTACAGAGAACCTGGCCCAAACACAGAGGTGGCACTTGGGCTTTTATAGTTGTACTATTAATAAAATACCTACAAACACATAGAAAGGAAGCAAGGGCAACTGACCATGTATTATATGTCTTCACTGGTTTTCACTTAGTTATACAGAGGTACCACAGACAGAGGTACCACATAACAGAGGTTATGATTATTGGACTAGACACTCTGAAACCATTAAAATCCTTGGTTGTCTTCACGTGCGAGCAAAATCTGAACAAGAATTTTGAGGACTTGTGGACCGTTCGTATTTTTCTGAAATCACTGTACAAAATGAATTATGGATTTTTCTGCAGAAGTTATGCAATGATATTCATTTACATCTTTACAGGCTATTATACAGCTATTAGCTAGCAAATTATGTGTTCAGATTGCTGGATGTGGAGATAATAAGAAGGGGAATGTAGTTAGATGAGAATTCCCTCTTCAGGCACAGATGATGTTCCCTAAGTGGCCACAGGACTGCAGGGCAGCCAGACTCCTGTGCCAAAACCTCGTCCTGGTACCAAGCCCTTTAGGGGCTCCCCAGCCTGACAAAGCAAAAGATCTATTCAGGATTCCCTGCAAAATACTGCTTTTGCTGATGGAATAATGAACCCTGGGCTAAAGGACTCCTGCAATAATGCAGAAGAGAAGGAACACCATGTAAAATATAAGACATTGGGAATGAACCTATGACAGAGAAAATAACAGACTGGGAGAAAAATGGGAGAAGAGATTGCAGATATGACAGAGAACAATGCAGCAGAGCAAACCTCAGGCACTACTGGCATGGATGGATTATTGTATATCTAGAAATAAAACCAGTGCATCCTCAGGGAGCCTACACTGCAGATTAGGCAAGTTCAGATCACTTCATACTGTAACTGAGATAGTAAGTCACTTTTACACTAGAGGTATTAAGTGCATTTCTATAGGAATTATCACAGTAACAAAATATCTTTTCTATCAAAGCCAAACAAGGACAAAAAATGGCGAAACACACACACAGAAGTTGATATAATAAGATATGGAGAGGATGGAAAAGAGCAGAATAAAGCAGAGCAGAAACTGGGAACTAGATTATGTAAAGGAAAAAAATGTATCAGAAAAAAGACCAACAGAGGTTGATTATAAATTGCACTTTTACATTCTCTGAAACCTGGTAAAAAACACATCTCAAAGACAGGATAAGATATATTAGAAGGTTAGAAATCATACACTCCAGTCTCCCACTCAAAGCAGAGTCATTTCCAAGTTATGTTGCATTGCTCAGAACTATGTCAAGCTGAGCTCTGAGTATCTCTGGGGCTGGAGACCCCACAGATCCCCCTCACTGTGAAAACACGTTTTTTAGGTCTGGGTTAAATTTATCTGGTTTGAACTTGTGTGTATTGCTTCTTGGCTTTATGCTGGGCTGTTCTGTGAAGACTGTGACTCTCTCTTCCACATCATCTCTCTGCAGGGTGGTGGAAGACAGCAACTGGATCATCTCTTCACCCACCATAAGACTTCTCCAAGTTGAAAAAAACCAATTTCCTCAGCATTTTGTCCTATATCATGTATTCCAGTCCCCTACGCACCCCAGTAATCCCTCAGTGAATTCACTCCAGTTTTTCAGTTAAAAAAAAAAGTCACAAAATACATCATTGCTTTATATTACACATTAATATATACCTGTATATAAAGCACACTCATAATTTCCAAATATAAAAGCATTCACGGAGTCATGAAATGGTGTGGGTTGGAAATGGTGTGGATTAAAGATAATCTAGTTCCAACTCCACTGCCATGAACAGGGACATCTTTCACCAGACCAAATTGCATGAAGCCCCATCCAACCTGGTCTTGAACACTTGGAGGGATGGCACATCCACAGCTTCTCTGGGCATCCTGCTCCAGTGCCTCACCACCCTTATTGCAAACTATTTTTTATGTCCAATCTGAACATACTCTCAGTTTCAAACTGTTCATTCGAATATTTACAAACAAATCTCTACAACCCTGGAATGAAATAAGTTAAATTATTATTTCCTTATCCATGAGCAAGCAAATATTTCTCAAAGAAGTTACGAAATTTTGTTCAGTATTACGCAGCAAACACAATACAAGACTTCAAATCCCCTTTACTCATTAAATCCAGTTCAAATTTCACATATTTCAATGCTGGTGAGGATATAACTGGTGTCCAAAATTCTCACATACTATACTTGACAAAAATTATTACTTTTTTTCAGGACATTTAATAAAAATATTTGATTAGCTCCATTTTAAGAAAGAGGATTACTTACTGCCTTCCCATGTACAGTGTAGGAGGTTCAATGCGCCCTCTACTCTTTTCCAGTGTTGAAGATGAAAGAAAGCATATGCTATTGCTTCACTGTCCCCTCTCTTCAGAATATGTTCAGGGGGCAGAATTAGGCTTTTCATTTCTAGTAGATACTGAAATATAAAAGCAGAGCACAATTATTGCAGAGGTAAAACAAAACACAGAAAGCTGACTGCAGTTCTATAATGCACACTGAAAGGTCTATTTCCCTAAAGTACTTTTTCTCATGAGGTTTCATCAAATGTGTAACATCACCAACTGCACTTGAAGACTACTGAGTTATTCCCAAAGACTAAGATATGCTGTCAGATGGTTCTGCTCTACAGCAGTAGTATAGGGACTACAGAGAAATTCAAAATAAAACATCTCTCTTTTTGAAGGACATGAAAAAAAGGGCTCAAAGCATAAAATGGAATTTAATTACAAGAGCTTTTTAACTAAAAGTGTTTATTAAAAATGAAGAAGGCTTTAAGCATTTTGATGTACAAAGTCCTTCTATAAGGAGATATATAACACTCACAGTTTGCACACAGGTTGCTGCATTTACTGCACTGCCATTAACTGGTTGTTAGGTCTATGAATATGCAAGCTTGACAGGCACCTAGGAAGCTAAGAACAAATTACAAGGTGAAAATGGTACAAAACGTCAAATGTGCCTGATTTGCTGGGGTGGATGGGGCTAAAAGTAAAGGATCTTTAAGCTTGACCCTTGAAATAGTTGTTGAATGTGTCATTACCATGAAAAGTATCACTGACTAAACCCACAAGCAATTTTCACAGAAAACTTCCCCATAACTGGCTTCTCCCCCGCAGAAGCAGATGAAACACAGAGGGTTCATGACACAGGAAAAGACAGAGGTCTCAGACATTATTCAAGCAGGTGATTTTTTTCCTCCCTCCTCCATCCATGAACTAGACTAACAGCTAGAAACTAACACCAGTTCAGCAGACCTCACTACATTCCAGTTAGTGGAGGGGAAAGAAGCAGCAGAGGATACAGATGTAGCCCTTGTTGGCATCCTTTCCAGGAAAAGGAGCAACAGACAGAAAACAAGCTGCTGAATCAGCTGCTGTTTGTCAGTTCCCCTGAGGAGTGAACATTTCCCAGCTGTGTGCTGACTGCTCTTCCACAGCACAGGGAAACTGTCACTCCTCTTCCAGGATGCCCCAGATCAAAGGTCTCCCCACCAGAGTGCTCAAGTTAACGCAAAAGGCAGGAGGTGAGGCAGGCCCTGGCACAAGGCTGGGGAAGGAAAGGTATGGCTGACACTGGTAGAGAAGGAGGGAGTGTGCAGCCCCTCCATTTCACCTGTGCCACAGCCTGGGCTGGAAGGAGGAGGACTGCTGGACCTAGGGACTGACAACTTCTAGAGCAGGCACCCATGGGGAGGCAGCCTGGCATCCATGGAAGGGAGGCATGGGTGGTGTCAGCCTGGCACAACCCTGATAAATGCTGACTCCTGGGAACAGGATGTGCTGACACAGAGAAGAAGGCAATAGAAAGGAATGAGGATTGAAAACCAGCCTTGTGGAATGGAAAAGAAAGGGCAGAGGGAAATGAGCACCAATAGCATGATTTTATGGAGGATGTCCCATAGTGTGTCACCCCTTTGTCTGAAGGAGCTGTCAATCAGGTAAAAGATTTGGAGAGCTCATGATCAAAACAGAGAACTGTCACTCCTGGGGAATAAACAAATACCTCAAATAGAAATCACATGTTTCTGATGTGGGTAACTATTAAAGGAGGAGAAACTGTATTAGGAGTGGGAGAAGTTGAATATGATACCTGGATTTTTCCTTAAGCCTTTCAGAAAAATCTGAGAAAGCTGCAGAGCAGGTGGATTAATGGAGGAAGTTGCAATTTAGAAGGCAGTCCAGGCGATTAAGGGTGATGGGACAGAATAAAGAGCTGACAAGAGGGAGGGAGATGCCAGGCTTACACGGATAAGCAAACATTCACTGCCCTAAAGAATGCCTCACCCTTTTAAAATCACACATTATATCTGTTGAGCAGAATGAATACAGCAGCAAGAGCTGCACGTTTCTACCTGTTTCATTAATTTAGAACATTAAATCTTATTTCTATATTTTTATATTCTCAGTATCCAAATGTTTCAACCAAAGGAAAAAACATAAACCCAATGACATGTCACTCTTAGTAGGGAAAGAAAAACCAGGGAATGTTGCATTTCCAGGAGCATTAAAAGTAAAAATGTTATTTTGATTAAAATGAAATGAAATGAAATTAAAATAAAAGTAAGTGGAAATACCAGATGGAAGGATATATCTTGACACTTGGAATCAAGCTTAGTCCTCACTCAGTTGACTTTTCAGTCTCCATTTTTCTCAGTTTCAGAAAGAAGTTACTTTTAGAAGTGCCTAAGACCAAAAATGTGAAAGCCTCCTCCCTCATTACTGTATCACAGCCACCTTCCCAAACAAAAAGTCCATAACCTGGTTTGGTGACACTCAGTAAGACCCACACACAAAGTTGATAGGCAGCTCAAGACTCATTTGTGACTCAAAAATTATTTATTTTATGCATAAATGTCAGCCACACCTTTCTGGGCATACAGACTGTCAATTAATTTATTCTGCAGGCATTTCCAGCAGGAACACCGACTGTACACAGCCCCGGAGAGACCCTGTCAGGTACACTTTGTACAGTTCTCATTATACAGAAAGAAATGCTTTTTTGGAGATGGCACCTGAAGGCCTCCATCTATTCAAGTTCTCTGAACATTAGTGAAGAGTATCAAAAAACTGCCTAGCTGTAAGAAGGGCTTGATTATTATGGCATGAAAGATATGACTGTGCATAAAAATTAGAATGGTCTTGATGTCCTAGAATATCCTATGCACTGGTGCACTGCTGTGTTTTCAAGGAGGGTTCAAGAGCCCAGAGGGCAGTTGGGTTCCTGGAGGTTTTGCTGGCAGGGCTAAGGGTCCACCTGGAGACAGCCAAGACAGCCCCTTTTACAGGCTACTGGTCCTGGATCTTTCAGAGGCAGGACTGAGCCCCAGCAACAGGCTGGGTTTCCAGCAGGTTGTTTGTAAAACCAACAGAGACCTTCTGAAACATTTTGTATTGGACAAGCAGACAAATTCCAGTTAAATGAACTAAACAATTAAAAAATTAAAATCTTTCCTTAAAAACCACGCAGTGAGCTGCAGTCCTCATGCTGCCCATATAATGTGTGAACTACAGTCCTCATGGACTACTGCATGCAACAAACACCTCCAGCTCCTGGAAAAAATCAGCCAAAGACACCTGGCTGTCATTTCCAAGAGGCTGCTATTGCATTCATCAGAGGCTAGACAGGTGCAGTCTTCTCTTGAGCCACCAAAGACTTCAGGGTGGGAATCTGACTATTCATATCTCAAAATTTCCAAAGGCCTTACTCCAGAACACAGGCCTTGTTGTCACAGGACTAACAGGGACACAAAATCCAATCATACCACTAGAATTCATACTAGTAACCTACATCTCTTGTCAGACTCCTTATTAACTCTAACTCCTGATACACTGGCATCCACCCAGACTGAATCACAACCTTCACAATTTCAGTAATACAACTTCAATACCTTCTCAGTCCTTTGAACACACAGGGAGGAGGGGAGCCCTCTGTCACCCTGACAGAACCCTGAACCCAAGCATGGCTCCACTTCAGAGGGAAAATCACACAACAGGCTAAATAAGAAACCTCCCTAAGAGCTAGGCATTCCTGGAGGAAATCTAGATGGTAAGACCAACACATCTCTAACTGCATTTGTTTTCAGAAACAAATGAAGTTTAACTAGAACAAGAAATAAAATGCTGTCACCACCTGGGCTTACTGTGTTCCTTTAAAAATGAACCAGCTCAGAAACAGCCTAGAAAAATTTCAGCCAGAATGATCTCTTCACTCTTGTGGCCAGTGACAGGACTTGTTGGGCACTGGAACAGGGTCCCCAGGAAAGTGGTCACAGCACCAAGCCTGAGAGAACAAGCTTTTGGACAGTGCTCTTGGGCACATGGTGTGACTCTTGGGGATGGTGCTGTGCAGGGCTGGGAGTTGGACTTGATGGTCCTTGTGGGTCCCTTCCAACCCTGCCATTTTCTTTGGTTTGATGATTCTATGACCCAGCCTCAATGAAGTTAGAAGCAAATACTGGAGTTGCACAATGATTTCTGCCATCATGAGATAATTCAGTTAGCCCTTTGCCACTGCATTGTTCTGGCTTGGATTATTCTTTTGGGTTGCCTTTTTTTTTTGCTTTTTCTGATCTCTCTCTTTTCTCCCCCTGACCCAACCTTTTTTTGTCAAAGACCTATATTCAGGAGTTACAAGTGTAACAGTACTTTTCATGTACTTCTACAGAGGGCTTCTGGGCCAGTTACATGACATTGTGATAGTTATAGCTCAGCTACAGCCATTCTGTACACACACATTCCAGGAATGTGTTTTAATGAGCATTTGGAGAATGGCAATGACCTTGCATACATGGAGTGCAACAGGGTGGAATTTATAATACTCTTGCTTAAATCGATCGAGTATACATTATGTATTTCACAATATTGACAGCTCTCTGGCTCCTAATTCTCTCCTGCTGGGAGTGCTTTTAGTATTCCACATTACTTCAGTGACCCTTTATAAAATAAATCAACCCAGTTCAGGCAGGTTTCCTTCTTTTCCTCAATTGTACAATTTGACTCTGAAATTACAGCTCAGGTTGCAAACAGGCAACAGTCACTCCTGCACCTGTGACAGAATCCTTCCAGGCCAGAATATGAGAATTGAACATTGTTTGAACAGGAACTCTCCTCCTCCCAGTGGGATGAACAGCATAAGCTTAAGAATGTTCCAAAATACTGGTTTCTACGTGCCCAGTGAAGCCACTTTTAGGTCACCTTTCAAATTCTCATTGAATTGATGGTAACTAAGAAATTCGGCCTTTCTGCTGGAAATAAAACAACAAATCACTGTCTCACTGAAGAGTTAAAAACTCTAACATATCTCAAATAGTTTCTCTGTAATATCATGGGGTGTGTGGAACAGATTAATTTCCCATCTGGTCTATGAATTTGTTTGCATTATTTGTTTCTATTAGCAACTACAACTTACTAGAAACCACACAAGCATACGGACAGACACAGCTCTTACTGAGAAAATCAAAATAAATAAGAAAAAATGAGAAGGGATGCAACAGAGAACAGATGAATCTTTTAAAGTGTTTAAGTCAATGGTTTGTTACATCCTGTTAAGAGACTGTTTATAGACAAAATTGGCATTTCTTAAAGTAATATCAATATTTAAGTTGTCTGATTGAAATGCAGCATACTTCAGCAGAGACTCTCTTCAAATCAACTCAGCTCCTGGCTTACATACAAACCCATATAACTGTGTGCAGGACACACTTTTGATTCACTTTTAACTATCAGATATATGGACCATCATCTCTTTTCTCTTTAATAAATACCTCTAGTCTCATACACCACAGAAAGGAGAGGGGTGCTTTTCAGGAGGAGTCTGAATGAAGAGAAAGGGCTCTGTAAATCAGTTCAGGAAGGGTGTTCCACAACTGAGAAATGTCCAAGAGACAGCTGTGGTAGCTTACCAGCATTAGCTTTTTATAGCTCTGTTACACACAAGCTGGGAAGCCCCAAACACATATAAATAATATTGATGAAATTGTGTGTCTGTGTATATGTATACCTTTTCCCCCAACCACTCCACAAGTTATGCACTCTTCATGATATAGCATGTACACACAAACCCCCCTGGAATTACAACTTCAATGGCAATACAACCCTCTCTGGTAACTCCTAAATTTTTGTGTAGTATGTTAAATAATTTCTCACATTTTTTCCTTGCTCTGAACAAAAGATTCATTAATGTTTAAATTCTAGAGAAGCTCTGAACACACATTAGTTTTGTGGCCCTGTAAGATTTCTTGTGATGCTGCTTGCTAAAACTATCCCCATTTCATTAAAGACAAATGGGATGTGACTTCAATTACAACAGGGTGGAAACTGGGATGTAATATCCACACAGTGCATAAAATTATAACCAGAAAAGAACTTTCACACCTTAATATCCTTCAGCTAATAGCAGCAGGAATGAGTGTGAAATCAGCACTGGTGTATAGTAACCTGTATTAGGCTATTCTGTTTTAATGTTAAAATATGGACTGGAAGAACCTCTGGAGTCTGCTTCTATTAGTACCTCATCATCCTGGTAATTTATGTTTCACAAAGGTTTTCAATTTCAGAGTGTCAGACTTCGAAAAATAGAGGGAATCAATTAACAACATGAACTGGAATTTCTTCAAATCAAAAGCAGAAAAAATAACACAGAATCTGCATTTCACACATAGGCATACTTGTGAGAGTGGAAATTCAGCCTCTTATTGAACAGCCCCCTGACCAGAAGCTGCCTAGAAAGGAGGAGATCATAAAAAATGAATGAAAGTACTGATCTACAAGAAAAGCAGGATCTTGGAAGTCTGGAAGTGCAGACGTTATGGAGCAAATGCCACAAGTTAGAGTAAAGTGGATTTTGAAAAGGAGGTCAAATATCAAGGTCTTAACGAAAAACAGAAAAAGCAAAAAGGTAGTGAATAAAGACTTGGCCTCAGCTTCACAGCAGTGCAGAGCCTGGAGACAATAGCAGGCATTTACTGGAAAAGAGTTGCTCCTTTCATAGTCAATGTAGAAACATTGAGGAGGAAAATTCTGTCTAAAGATGTCTAGAACAGTTCATTCTTTCCACTGCCTGTAGAGGAAATCTAGATAATTTTATTAAGCAAACTGCCTAACTTTCAGACACCATGCTATTTAGTGGTTGGCATAACAGACAAAGCTCACAGAGAAAACATTTAATTCCTGCAATGCATGAGAATTAAATTTCTGCAATCCATGTGCACATATGGAAGAGGGTTTGGGTTTATCTTGACCAGACTTGGTGTTCAACTGTGCTAATGAATAGGCTCCCTACATTTACACATCTCAGTTTCCTGCTGCTTACTTTCAAAGGGCAGTACTAGCCCAAAGGTTTGTGGGTGAAGTTCAGAGGCCAAAAAGGCCCAATTGCCAAAAAACATCTGCCTTTGGCCTTCAGCAACCTCTTGGCAGCATTGTTACTGCTGAGACAGAAACCCCAGAGAGCAGGTATGGGAATTAGAACACAAATCCTTTTTTTTTACTTTGCAGGTCTCAGCAACTCTTCATCTCTGAGCTTTGCATTCTCAGAACTTAATGACAGGTTGCTGCATAAGGAATTACTAATGCAACTTACAGGAAGCACCCTGTGAACTCCAAAGACAGGTTCTTTTGTACAGCATGCCAAAAACATTTTCTTATATATAATTATCAAAACAAATAAAAGATGCTACTTTGAACTAAAAGATCTTGAATGACTACTTTGCAAATAATAATCTACCTTCATGCATGATCTGCCTGCAGCACAGCTTTTGGTGAAATCCATGTCAGCTAAAATTTCAAGTTGCATGGTCCTGAACGTGACATCACAAATGGAAAAACTGTGCATACCATCACCTTTTTTCCCTTTCCATTGTTTGCTCTCTTTTCCACAACATCACTCATTAGTCTAACATAAAAAACAGGAGTTACATCCTCAGCAGTGTTAGTTACAACAATGTTTTCCCAATACTCACTTTTGGCACATGTGGATTAAATTCTACTGCTCTGTGAATAGCTTCTACTGCATTCATCTCTGCAGTACTCAGCCCTCGCCTTGAGGCAGCCTCTGGAGAAAATCTACAAAAAGCAAGGAAACAAACACATTAGGTCAGAAATGCTAGTAAGAAAAAGTCAGAGAAGGAATCTAGAACATGGGCCCATGTCACCAAACTGAGTAATTTTCCTGTGCTCTCCCAACTTCCATAGCAAGTGGAAACTCTGAGTGATCTATTACATCAAGGTCAATAAAAATCCCAGCAGAAGCGGAAAGCATGTTTGTATCTAATCATGGCAGAAAGTCAGTTCAAACAGTCTGTTCTCTATCACTAATCTAAATTTGCTCTAGGTACCTTGCTAGGGGCATATTCAAGGCTGAAATTGCAGAAAAAAAAAAAGAAAAGAAAAAATAACAAGACCAAAAAACCCCCAAAAAACCAGTGCCGAATTACTGTTGGAGGGTTTCTATTAAAAACAGGTTTGAGGAAGTTTTAGGAAGGTTCCCAACCCAATGCCCCTGGGTCAGGTTGAGATGGAAGCACGATGCAGCAGCAGTAGCAGGTGGTCTACTGGCTGCAGCACCATTGAGGGTAGCATGCCCAAACTGTGGGCAAATCATCTGCCCCAGTGAATAAAAAACCAGACCATGCAATCTCTTTCTCACCTCACACCCCACGGCTAACTCCAGAGCTGTACTTGGCAGGCAGACACCACAGGGAAAGCTGTGACAACCTTAGCCCTGCCCTCCCAAGCTGGAGTCGCTGTGTAGGGAGGAAAGATGTTGCAGTAGGTACTGGCGATCTACAGGATAAAAAGAATGAAAGAAAATTACTTAGATCTTGATGTGTACATACACTATTAAAACAAAAACTGTCAGGATGTCAGTCAAGAAAATGGCTTTCCACTCCACTTGCTTTTCAACTTTGGGGAGCATTCGACCCTCAGGTGCACAGACACAACTCTGCCTGAGATTTGTGTGAAGGCATCTGAGAACAGAATGGGGATTTTGGAGCTCCATCTCACAGGAGCTGAGCACCTTTTTAGAGGGGGCCAGTGCTCTCAAGTCCACAGGCATCAAATAGATGTGCTCAGCCCCTTGGAAAGTTGAGACCCAAGAGAAAAACATAAAAGGAATGATCAGATATTTGTGTCTCTAAAAATATGAACGTCATCTCCCTCTCATGATCCCTGACATAGTAACTCTAAATCCACCTGCTGCTATTTAATTAGATAAGCAGTCTGCTGACAGCACTTGTAAAATGACATGGTTACCAGTGCATCCACATTTAGTTATTACCTTTATGTGTTGAGGTTTACACAAAGTTGAAGAGGTTCAGCCACACAACCCTTTCCAGCTGTATCTTCACTATACTATCTAGGAAGCCAAAGCTCACCCAGACAGTATACATAAAACTGAAACAAGAACTTTATGCTATTTCTGTTCTTTTCTTTTTTCTTAGCATCTCAAGTGCAATGTTTGATCACTACAATTTTTTTATATATCAAGTGATTTTATCAATTTACCGCAGGTCTTAATTTTCCTGCTAAATCGGCAGATTGTTAGGGTGTGGGCTCAGCTAAGAAAAATCTTACATTAAATGAGGAATTTTGCTGGACAGTGGTTCTTGAGCACTTACTTGTCTGAGACAGCTCTGGCCTTGAGCAATGCAGCTGTGTAACATATTGTTGCAGATTTTGGTAAACTTATATCTGTTGAAAAGAAAGGAAAAAAGTAAACATTTGAAAACTTAAAAGTGTGCAGAAAGTAAAGTGTTTGATACTCAAGAGTAAGTTTGTCATGCTTACTTAAGAGTAAGCATGACAAACAAAATTAGTATGTGAACTCAGAATACTTTCTTATCTTGGGACTTAGGCTGCCACGTCACACAGATTTTTAAATTTCCACCTGATATACAGGCCTTAAAATGTGTGCTAATGACCTCTGGAACTGTTATTTACACAGCAACTGGTTTCATTACAGAACTAATTCAAAGAGTGACATGATAGAGACATAACGAAAGAATTCATTACTCCATACATAAATGTATGGATAACTTGGAATACCTGAATTCTTCCACAGGTCACAAAATATCTAAGTAATAGCTGAGGGCTATCATACAAACTCCTCAGGTTTTCACTGGGAAGCAGTTGTCTAATATGAGAATGTGGCAGCTATATAGGTTAAGACAACTATTCAAGTAATAATGGATTTGACTTGCAAGCAACCAACCAGTAGATTGACTGAAGTTAAAGATCAACAATAAGGTGTTTTGCCTCTTAAGAAAATATTGGACCAAAACACACATTCACCAGACACTCTCTAGCCATTTTATCCTGTTCCAGAGACACACAGGAACCATAAACCTGACTTAATCCATAAATTAACTTAATTTATACATGTTTTCTAACAGCAAACTGGCACAATGCATTCAAAAGGTAGAGAGAAATGCTGCTCAGCAGATTTGAGTGATCTATTTGTTCTCACTGTCGCAGAGAATTGACTTCCATATTTTTAATCTCATGGTGTGACCCTTGGAGATGTCCTGTGCAGGGCTCAGAGTTGGACTCGATGATCCTTGTGGGTCCCTTCCAACTCATCTTATTCTGTGATTCTGTAATCTACTCAGCAGTCCCATATTGAGACTGAAATATTGCAGCATTAAAAATTTAAAGATCACAGCTGCACAAAAATACCCCAAACCACAACAAACCAAACCCACTAAAGGCTGGATTCTTCAAACCCTTCTGTACGTGCTGGTAACTCCCTATAGCAAACAGAAAACACAGCACAGCAAACACTGAAGGAGGTCCACTGTAGAAGTGAGGAGCAGCTAATCTGACTCTTGCTCTAAGAAACTATCTGTCCCTTGGTTTGCCATTAAACTTGATTAGAAAGACAAAATTACCATGATAACTTGATTACTTTAGGATTAAGAGACACCTTTTATTCACTGGACTCATGTGCCTGGCAGGATAGGGCTGCAGAAAGGAGTTTAACAGGACAAGCAAGTCCTATCTCAGCAGTCACCATCCATCACTTACTAATAACCAAGCAACCAGGCACAATGTTGTTCTGTGAGACAGAAAACATTTCCAGAATGACTAAGGTACTTTGAAAAGGCAACCTGTTAAATCCTATCATATTTTTATGCACTTGCACTTCAAGTATGAGATGTACAGATCCTGCTGGAGGCTTCCCTATAATATATTGCAGCTATAATTTCACTGGAGTATGTAATTGTAGTGACTAAAGTAATTAAAATCAGCAGCATGCAGAGCAGTTTAGATGACAGATATGTTAATTAGTCCTCTAATAGAAGACAGCTACAGACACAGGCATGAGCACATCTTCAATGACAGGAAGAGAAAATATTTCCAAACACATCCAATAATCCCCTTTATAGCAAATTTTCCTTAACATCAGGAGTCAAAAGTTATTTCCAGTAAACAGAAAAGCCTTTTAAATATATTAAAATGAAACACTATCACAAAACACTATCTTCTCATAGACAGTAAGTGCTCCTGAGCTGGAAGCATCTGTGCATATAGATTTCAAGATGATTCACAATGAACAGTGGCATCTGCAAGGAAATGCGGTGAGACGAGCTAAGGCTCAGATACACCATGTGAGTCCTTTCTGCAGAAGAATGTTGTGTTCCAATCTGATCAACCATGGTCAAGAACAACAAAAGCAAACAGAAAGATTGGACTGTTTTTGTATCAAACCAAATGGAATAAAGACTGAGAGAAGATCCAGCTGTTTCCTATGCAGACCCACAGGGAACACCAGGAGAGAATGGTTGCTTAGGTAAAGAGCAACACTGGCAAGAATAAAGAGATCAGAATTAAATTTAGGCTGCAGATTAAAAGCAAGTTTCTGCGAAATTAACATTTGAGGGAGATTTCCAGATAGAACAGTGGGGCAAAAAACCCAACTAATTCTAGAGTGGAGCTTGCTCAGCTCATGAAAGGGGCAGTATCATGCAGGGACTGCTACAGCAGGGGCCCTGATTCACCCAGGAGGCCTCTTCCAGTACAATGCTCCTCAAGAGCAAGCAGCACTTGTTTGAGGAGAATACTTACAGATCCCTAGCAATGGAAGAAATAGATAAAAATGCTCATGTTTATCACAGAATCACAGAGTGGCTGGAGTTGGAAGTGAGCTCTGGACATCATCTAGTCCAACTGAGACAGCCCTAACAGGTCCATGTCTGCTTGCTTTCAAAAGTGTTTTTCTTTTTGTTTGCTACATATTAAATCATGAGTATTTGGTCCTGCTACATGCTGGTCTACGACTACAATACTTTAAAATCCTCATATAATTTTGGCTTCATCTCCAAAATTGCACCCTCATATTGTAGAAGGAGGCATAAACAATTATATCTGGTAACAACTTGAATTTAGCAAGGAAATTGTGTCCAAACTAGCCCTAGGAGATATGTACTCTGTCAGGAACCAAAGCAAAGTTTTAATAAATGACTGTGTCCAGCTCTGCGAGCCATCTGGCAAAATATCTTCACATACACTGTTTCCCACCCTCCTGTGATCACTTGTGGAGCTCCACAATGTGCTAAAAAAGATGTGACTGCTATTCTGTTGTCAAATCCATCAGAACATTTTTGCCTAATAGAAACTGATGTGTCAATCTAGAAAAGGCTCTCCTTCTTTCTTACTGCTTGTATTATTAAACAGAATACAAAAATCTAGACTTAATTTATAAGCATTCAGTATGCCCCAGTCCTGTATGGGGAGGGTTCAGAAAGTAAATTCTTACTCTTTATTTGCTTCTTAAGCAGTTTCTTATGAGGCTGAACTGATGGGAAGATGCAATGGATATGTAGAGTATGCCATATATCATCTAAAATGGTCATGGGATCTATTGTTCTTATCAACAGCAACTAAACCAAAATATTATGAATCTGGAAATGGAATGATGCAACATTCCTTAAAAGTCAGCAGAAGGGTCTAAACATGAAGAGCCAGGCATGTTGCAATTGCTTTAGTCATTAATAAATGCAAAAATTTAAGTCACTAATCACAGATTATTCCCTATTTTGCACTGGTGGTAGGAAGAATTGCTTGTAGATTGAAAGCACTCTAGTAAATAAATATGTGCAGGCTGGATTAGTGATGACACAAGAGAGATGCAGTCATCAATAAAGACACAAACATGAAGAACAAAAGTGAATTAAGCTGATACAAATGGTTAAAAACAAGAGTAATGTGATGAAAATCATTAAAGAAAGTATGAGCTGAATCATCAAAGTGTAAGTCGAACGTCAGGGGTAAAACACTATCAAAAAGATCTAATATCCCATTAGAGCACTGATCACATCTTCTACAATTTCCACATTACTACATTTTCTCACAAAATGTAGTAGAAAACATGCTGAAGGCAGCAGTGCTTATGAAAACCAGTTCTGATTCTCTGTACTTGGCATTCTTCCTCAGTAGTGGGAAACATCCCAATCAAACACACATAGCCACTATGTTAGAATGAGAAAACCATTTCAGCACAGACAAGAAGTCCTTCTTTTGCCATGACCACAATTAAAACTTCCACTGTTCAGATATGGGAAGATTTACAACTGCTGATTTTAAACATTTCATATGCCAGTCTTGCTGACGTGTGTATCAGAGACCAAACAAGTGTGAGCCACTTTAATTTAACCCAGGAGTTCAATCCTGAAGGACTGTAGAGGGAAAGGAACAATTCCTGCTAAAGAAATTTAAAGAGAGCAAGACTAGTATAATTATTTTAAACTTCTTGTGCTTTTGCACGAGAAGGAAAAACAAAAAATGCCACAGAACCATATGGCAAAAAAAAAAAAGAAACCAGATGGTATGAGCAGACACAGAACTGATGCTGTAACCTAGCTGAAGTGACAAGTGATTTTGATATGGAGGAAAGAAAACAGTTTTTGCAAGCAGAAGCTGGAAAAGACAGGGTAGGAACAAAGACAAACTATTCTCTGAATATTACTGTTACACAAACTGGAGGTTTTGACTTGCATCTCCTGGAGAAGGTAGATTAGGTTTTGGTATAACCATAACTAAAAGGAACTTTCTCTTAAGATACCTCTTTACAAGAAACAAAAGGGTTATAAAATACTGTGTATGAGGGAATGGCTGCTTCCATACTGAAGATAACTCCTCATTGCACTTAGAACACCTACCCAGTTAGCTCCACCAGGTAGAATATCTCCAAAATGTCAAACGTAAACATGGCAAGGAATGAAACTATTTAAAAACACCCTGGAGACCACAGTAAACGTAACTGAAGGCTGCATGCAATTGCTTCATCAATCTGCAACTCTCTACAAAAGGACTGCCTTCAATATAAATAGAATTTACATGCATAATCTGTAAGGACAATAAGAAATTGGACAGAAGGGGACAGAGAAAAGAGAGTAGCCCTGAATAGGCTACATTTTAGAAAAGTCACTTCTCTGTGTTAACTGTTTGGATTTCAAGAAGTTAAAAGTATTCAAAGAAAAAGAAGTCTCTGTTTCTAAAGAGTTTCTTCAAAGGCCTGCATTTTGATATAACACTAATTTAAAGTAGGATTCAAACAGCTTGAGTAAACTGTTACCAAATAAAAAAGTGTCAAAGCATAGAGCAGAATGAGATCTTTTGTATTTAAACCCCATTTCCTTTCTATATGCCCTTTGCTCTAAAATATTGTCTCATGTGAACTCCACATTTGGGACTTTGGCATGGTAACATGGTCTTTCTCCTTCTCTGCAAAGGGGTATGTGAGAGAAAAATCTGTGTAAAGTGTTCATCCTGCAAACCAGAAGGCTTATAGTCTCACTGGAAAACAGTACTTTTAAAAAATGAAAGCAAGGACAGGTTTAGAGAGTATCACTAAGATTGTATCACTAAGATTAAATATAGAGTCATCCATTCTTTCTAAACCTGACTACATTTCCAGAAAAGTCTGAGTTTTCACACAGTGTCCAGGTTATCATTTAATATCTTTCAAAGCAACTGGCAGCCCAGGGAAATTAATAAATCAGTTGCTCTAAGCATCACTACAAGCAGACCAACTCCCCCAGCCATGACTATTTCTGCCGTAAACAACATGGATTTGTGTTAAATTAGAGCCAAAAATATTTTCAGAATTCAACAGTATTTAGGTCATCCTCACTCTATTGACAGACACTGAACTCTGAAACCATAATGATGTAGCTCAGCAACAGTGCATGCTGTTCCACTAATGAGACCCTTTTTCCATGAATAATGAGTATGGACATCAGCTCTGTTGCCAGGTACATAATATAAACACAATTTAACACATGGCTTTTGGTAAAGCAGTGCATCTGCTTGCAGAGGCTGACGTTTCACATGATGTGGTCCAACATTTTAGCCCAGGGTGGGAGCAGACAGCTCAAGGAAATAATTTGTTCATATGTTATCAAAATACAATAAATCAGGTTTGGTCTTAGTCAAAAAAAAAAAAAAAAANGTGGAGTGGGACCAACAGAAACTGCAGATAGGAAAGTATAAATGAGTTCAGTGTTTTATAGTCCAATAAATCTTACAACACATGAAGCTGATGAGTTCTAAAATGAGCTGAGACTCCCTGAGACAGGCCTTCTGAGACTCATGAACTGTAAGGGTTATACTGGTTAAGCCTGTGTTCCCTGAGTCCTTTTGCAAACCTAGTGCATATATACACACCATTCCAAAGTGTGAGTTGAAATTGTTTGTGTTCAAACAGCCAAAGTAAGAGCTTCAGTTTTAAAAATCTCATTTGTTCTGGCTCTTATCAGACGCTTTTGAGAAAATGAAACATACTTTCAAGTTTTTTCAACCTCCATGACATAAAGTGCAACCATGGCATTGTTTAAAATCAATGATCAGTGTTATTAGTATGCCAAAGCAGAGCTCACATTGGAGTTTAGTCTTGAGATTTGAGAATACAGGCTTTATACCCTGTTCTGTCACAGTTCTATTTCCCAGGACTATTACCTCATAACTACACTGAAGACTAGAAGGTGCCAACATACTGTGATGCCTCGGGAATAAAAACCAGCATTTCTGCTTGCTTGCTTTTTAACATGGCAAAATAAAGAACACAGGAATCTCTCCCAGTGTCACAGGAATTACTGAAATATAAGAAGCTAATAGAAAGACTCTGATGTTACCACTTTAACTGCCAATCTCTTCATCAGACTAAGTACAACCAAGATCTCTCCCAGAGTCATTACTGCTGCTGATGGCAGTACTCAAGGGCTTGGGTGACATTCTGAATGATCTGACTCCAAAAAGAGTTGCAAGCATTCCAGACTGGACTGGTAGGGGTAATTATCACTAATGCTGCTTCTAATCAGCTGCTTGTTTATCTTTTTTTTTTTTTAATCATCTCTGCCACAGTCTACTGCAGGAGTCTGAAATCCAGCAGGATGATCATGTTAGTACCAAGCCAACGGTCCATTACGAGCCTCATTTAAATTTATCTTAACCTCCTAAGCTAAAAGACATTAGAAGAAAGCAGTTAGCACACATTCAGTGGGAGTTTCTGCATTTTGTTTTTTTGCTATACCACCCAAAGATTCAAGCAGAGGTGTCAGTACTGCAGTGAGCATGCCCCATCCCTTTGCCATGGCTCTGTGTGATGACACGGGCCCAAGTGCTGGGGCTGACAGCAACAAGCTGTGTCAGCTCTTCCTGTTCTGCTTTCTGGCACCCAGGCAATGCAACAGAGAATGACAAGTGAAGAGGAGGCAGAAGCCACAGAGAACAGGGTAGATGGAAAAGATGTCAAGACAGGAGGTGGATGTGGATGGCGATGGATCCTGACCATGGCTGTCCTGAAGAGAAGATTTGGATAGGTAGTTAGGAAAAGCAGAAGAATGGAAGAGAGAATGAGCAGTGCAGGCTGAACAAGGAGCCTCTGGTAGGAATTAAAAGCTAAATTAAAAGCTGAATTAAAAGCTAAAACTGAGGATGCAGAAAAGAAGACAAATGGGACAGAAGACCAGCAAATTCCTTTAAAGAATCCATGAGAAAGAGAAATGAGCACTGTGGATACATTCCAGTGTCCATATTGGTAGGCATTCATACAACAGTGGCTCAAATAATGTCCATCTATCTTTTCCAAAGCTGTGGATGCTTCAAGCCTTAAAATCTTTGTTCCAAGAACATCAGAGACAGTAAGAGCTAGCAATTAAGAACATTTTAAAGGTTACAAGATCAACCTGGCAAAAGAGTAAAGAAACTTCAAAATTCAGGCTACACAGGTTGCACTTAAGTCAGCTATTTGATCCATGCAGGTCATGATCTCATTTCTATTTATATCTGTATGTAATATTCCTTTCATAAACTCCCATAACCCAGTGCATAGAATGACACTTTTTTGAGGATGAATGAGGACTGTGTAGCAACACAATAGGAAACTGACAGCTGTAGGTTCCCTGATTCACTGATGCAGAACTTGGAAAGTGGCTACTGGGTAAGCCAGGGACTGCAGTAAGAGGAGGAAGAGTGGCACTGTGCAGGTTGATGAATGTTGCTCTAGAGAACTGGATCATATTCCTGTTTTTGTCACCAAGATTTTATGCAATTCAAGGAAAACCAAGTTAATTTGAACCAAACAAAGCATGCCAGTTGGTGCTTCTACCTCTGTGTCTCTGAAACCCTGGTTTCTTCAAGTTTAAAAAGAGCTAGAGCTCCAGCAGCTGTGATTTGAACATGAAGAAAATTGCAATGCTGTATAAACCAATGTTTATTGAAAAACAAAAAAAACTAAACCAAAACGTCCACCAAATCTTCTGAGCTTGCCAAGGTTTCCCTATAAGACATGAAGTCTGCTACACACTAGACCATTATGAAATTAAATCAATGTTTTCTTCCATGCTACTAAGTCAACATTCACAGATAAGTCGATGGGGGAACTGATGATCTTTTCCTCTGAAAAGGTTTGAACAGCATGCAATAAAAATTCTGCAGAACCTAAGCAGTGATTCTTTAAACGTCAACAGAAAACAAAGAAAGTACAGGAGAGCTGTTAGCAAGTGCCAGCACCCTGTACAATGATTTCAGCATGGACTGGCAAAAAAAATGCACAGTATTTGATCTTTGAATAAAGGTCTGTGTAAGGGCAGGTATGAAGCTCATGCCTATCGATTTAATTACAGTGTTTCCTAAATTTTAGGAGTTTGACTTAAATATATTTCCTCTGTGTGTATCACCTAGAGAAAATACAGATATATAGTTGAACTTACCATCATACTTTGCTAAGACTGCCTGGACATCTGCATATGCTTGCAGTTCCAACAAAGCCTCTAGCAGGTTTTCGTGGATGTTGAACATGCTGAGCAGGGGAAACTCCTTCATCAACTACAATCAACAACATATGAAAGGGTTAGATTATTAAAATGGAGAAGGGTTTCTTGTTCAGAATCCATTGAAATAACACCAAGTTAAAATTCCTCAGCTCTCCTTGCTCCTAGCTCTATCCCAGAGCTCACTATTATCTCAGAAATATCTGAGCTCATAATGGACACTAGGTCAGGTTCTATGCTTGTACAGGATGTAATTAGTCAAATCCAACAACCCAGCTATCTGAAGGACATAACTGTCCTTCAATGAATAGGCTTCTTCAAAGTGAAAAAGAGTTATTGTTCTGGGAAAGAATCTTCACCAGTGTAGATCCAGTGTATCAGTAGTACATAACCCAGTTCCTCTCTGGTGTACCAGTGGAAAAACCAGAAAATACATTGAAAAACCAGAATAACATCAAATGAGAGAAGTTTACATATATGCAACCATATTTTCAAGTATGTGATACCAGGATTTGCAATTGTAAATACTTTAGAACACATTTGCAATTGTGGCCAATATAAAAAAAAAAAAAGAGAGAAGGAGACGGAGAAGGAAAGGAAAGGAAACGGGGAAGGGAAGGTGCAGGAAG